>VXBW01004867.1:68770-94484 GCA_013400375.1 Thinocorus orbignyianus
AAAAAAAAAAAAAAATAAAAAAAAAAAAAAAAAAAAAGGGAGCAGAAAGAGCAGAAAATCAGTTTTAATTTAACGTAATATTAATCAGAGCAACTTTTCCTGCTGTTTTGTAGCCTTCCCGGTTTCTCCAGCTCCCGCGTCTGGTCCGGAGGCTGCCACAATAAAAAGGCAATTACCAGAGCCTTTCGGACAGGACACCCTTTCAGATTCAATGGCTCTCCCCCTCCCACCCTTCTGTTAGCCATGTGGCTCCCCCCTCCCCAACTTCATACCCCAATGCACAGAGTGACAGAGGCAGGGATGAGGCTTCTTTGTTTGTTTTTAAAGAGCCAGGACAGAGGTGACAGCGGAGGGGAGGCACGGAGCCTCCTGCCTGCACTGGGCCAACGCTGGCTGTCTCCCACAGCCTGCCTGTCCCGCTCTCCTCATCGCAGTCCTCTGTCTCAGCTGTCCTTGTCACCAGGGCAAACACCTCAGCCAAAAGGAGGGACGTGGGTTTCCCTTTTCGGTTTCCCTTTTCTTCTCCCCCGGGGTGGCACCACAGCAGCCAACCAAGGCTCCATCATCCCAGAGATAACTGGCCAGATCCCTCACCCCTCTTCCCCTTCATCCTAGGACAACCTCCACCCCCCCTCTGAGCAGCCCTCTTGTCACTTCATCTTCTCCCTTTCCTCCTCCTCCTCCTCTTCCATCTGTGCAGGGGTTTGCAGCTCTCCTCTTCCTCCCCCCCATCTGTACACCCTTCCCTTTCTGCCGGCGCATCAATAGCGAGCTGTCTTTCTCCTCTCTTCCCCAGGGTAATGAGTACTCCCTCCCAGCTCTGACCCCTGGTCTCGATGAAGTCAAATCAAGTCTATCCACCTCTGCTAACCCAGACCTGGGGACAAATGTGTCAGGACCCCAGACGTACCCTGTGGTGACCGGTAAGCAGCCTGACCGAGCAGCAGAACCAAGCTTTTTTATTTATTTCCCTCATCACCATTAGCTTCTGCTTTTTTCTGCTAATGCAAGATATCCCTCATGGAAAGAGACAGAAAGACTGGAGAACATTATGAGCTCCAGAGAAGCTTGAAATTCAGAGTATTGGCAGCTTTGGGTACACATAGAGGTGCCCCAGGTGTGACTCCAAACCAGAGAAACCCAGGCGTGAGTCAGGAGATTGTGTGCCCAGATGGAGCTTAGGGATGGGTGTTGGTGGAGGACAGGTATGTCCAAATAGGTCTGTGATTCTTTCTTTGGGTCTGAAAACAAGAGGGGTTGTGGCTTCCCCATGATCTGTGCTTGGTTTTCTGGGGGAGAAGTAATAATTAAAGTTTTATTCAGCCCTGGCATTTGGAAGGGGCATTTGCAAACGAAGTACTGAGGTCTGCTGAACTGGGACTGCTAAACTCCCTCTTCCTGAAGAGTCTCTAACGGCAGCTGGCAAAAGAAATTTGCTCACAGCCTTTCCCCTTCCCTCACGGGTCGGCACATTAAACTCAGGTGTGACCAGGAGAGTAGGAAATAAGAACAACTGAAAGACTGTAGAGGAATTGGGATGTACAGTAGTATTCTGTGGTATCTGCTCCACAGAAACTTCCTCTCTTCTGGTGGTTTGTGCAGGACCCGAGTGGCACAGAGTTGTCCTGGGGCCACGCGGTCATGATACCAGCGTTTGATTGCCATGGGGCATCCTGGTACTGCCTGCTCTGTGCCTGTCTAGAGCCACAAGGAGATATTCTAGTGCCACAGCCCTTCTTCTCAGGCTTTAACTGCTGCTGCTCCCTGCTCACACATCTCCTGGGGACCTAGAGCAGGCACAAGGGATTCATCCCTCTCTAGTAGGTCCCTCCTTGTCCTAAAATCTGCTGTGGCCCCTCTAGAAACCTCGCGGTGTTAAGTCGAGAAATAACACAAGACAAAGAGGTGTTAGTCCCGGTGCCAAGGGAAGGAGCTGTTGCCTCTTGGCCAAAAAGCTGTGCTCTGATGGCACAGAATGAAGAACACTGGAGTTTGTATCAATGTTTTCTTGCAGGAGCCCCAGGTAACAGCCCCTGAGGTCAAAGCAGCTCATTGCTGAGGCTTGTTATTGCCTGTTCAGCAAATGCCAAGCAAAAGCATATCGCTGCAGGCAACTTTTGGCTACCAGGAACTTTGGGACCATGCAGGATTAGTATCAATTACCCCAAATACAGAGGAGATCCAGTGTGAGGTTTGGAGAACCACGGGGAGGTGAACTGCATGTTTAGGGAGTATCTAGAAAATGTGACATACCCAGAATTTTTTTATGGCTTTTACTGCTATCAGGTTTGATCCAGGATCCTTGTAGCCATGCAGTTTCTTAGCCAGCCATAAAAACATGGCTCAGCTATGGCAAAATTGTTCCATCTTTCTTTGTATTTGCATACGCAAGACAAAACTCAGCTGGTGTCCATCTACCATTTAGCAAATCTACATCTTTTACAGGAAACACTTTCCTGTCTTTGGGGGGCAGAGCCAGTAGGAGAGCAGCACTGTCCTTCCTTCAGGGAAGTCAGATCCCCATAGCAGGATGTAAAGGTGAGATGCCTAAAATCAGAGTTTAAGATTCAAAGGGGCCATTCAAATGATCCTTTTTAGTCATTTTGCCTAAGTGAAGATGGTGCATTCCAGCCTGTTAATACAAGAGCAGAATTCCTGAAGGCTGGCTTTGCTGCACAAGCTTTGGACATGGCTCTAAGGGGGGACAACAGGAGACAGATCAGGCCTCACAGAAGAGGGTGTGGGGTTGAGGCAGAAAATCTTCATGTCCCCCCAACCCTGTGCCATCCCCATTCTGTTCCCTGCAACGCTCCCAGCTCAGCTCGAGAACATCCCCATCTGATCCATCTGGATCCAAGAGTGAGAAAAGTTCATTTCAGACCCAGCTTGACGTTCCCAGGTGGCAACTTAGCGCTAACATCTCAATCTGTATGCGACATTTCAATCAGTGCAGAGTAACAAAAGCAGAACTATTAGTGTTGGGAGCTGTTCGCTGGTGGTAATGATGGGGAAACTCAGAAACTGGAAATGAAAAGGGAAAAAACAAAACCCTCAGCACCCTGAAAGGCAGCAGGGGAAGAGGGGCGGAGAATTTTTCCTCTATGCTTAGGCCAGCATCCAATGTTTGGATTAATTGGTGCCATTACCCAAGAAAGGACTTCAGATAATGCTCATTCTTAAAATGTTTTTGCTGGCAATTAAATGGTTGCAGTTATTGATCTTCATTGATCTGATGTCCTCAATTTGCATAATCTATTAAAGATGAATGATTCATGATATGTTTGCTATGGGGCTGGGCAATGCTTTCAGGAGAGACCAGAGAGGCGAGGAACTCGGTGCTGCCTCCTGATCTACCCCAGCCAGGAAATAAGGAGGAGGGTGGGAGCACAGATCTGGGCATCACCCAGATCCCTCTCCCAGGAAGGGATATTGGAGTAATAGCGAGTTCTGAATTGCTATCTGCCTGTTTTGCTGCTGTAGTGTCATCTTTGAAATGCCTCTTTGCTCTTATCCCAGGGCAGTCTGTGAAGCCAGGTGATATCTGAAACAAATCCACCTCCACAGGGTACAAACTCAGGGTGCAGTCACTTCAGGATGTAAGATTTAGTTTCAGTCTCCAAGAAAGTCTTCCCAGGCAGAAAAAAGTACACTAGTTCTTTCCAAACCAGAGCTGTCTGGTGTTGGATTCTTGCCCTTTCTGAAGACTTCAGAGAAAGTCCTTCTCCTCTCTGTGGCTCACGACTACCTTGACTCAGCAAGCTCCCTCAGCTCACACGGTTCTGAGAATACATACCTCCAAAAGCCACCAAAACCTCAGTATGTAACTACCTAAAATCTTGGAATGTAGTGAGATAGTTTAAGTATAAATGTTGCTGAAGTCCCTCTATCTATCTGGGAGCTTCCTAGAATGGAAGAGCTAAATATGCTGCAAAATGGGCAGCCTCCTCTCCAAGGCCTTCCCCAAAGTCCTGGGCATCTGTTCAAAGACACAGCTGAGCCCCACCATCAAGTACAGCCTTGCCTTAGTACTGCCAATATCAAACACTGCCTTTCACACTATTGTTCTATTTAATGCATCTTAGATGGTTCCTTTTGTTCCTCACATAAAAAAAATTGCTTACTCTGGAGCAGAGAGGTCACCCTTATTTCTGCCCATTACCTGCAAGGAACTTCCAGGAACGAGGTGACACTTAGGGGGGAGCTGGGCACTAGGCAAGGAAACATGGTCCCGCTGTCCCTCATGTAGAACAATGTAGAGATTTTCAACTTCCTTGTGAAGTATCAGAGAGAGAAAGCTCTTTAAAGCTGCTGGAGAACACCACCTCACCTCCTCCTTCACACACAGGCCAATGGGCCAGCTACATCTTGCCTTGATGCTGCATGGCCATCGTAGCTGGATTGGCAGAGATCCCTGACAGCTTGTTGGATGGTATCTGGACACCGATCAGATTTCCTATGAGCAGTTGAACACACCAAGATAAGACAAGTACATGCAGCTGGACACCAAGACAAGAATTCTGTTGTTCAGAAATGTTCTACTTCAGTTATTTCTGTTGAAGACAATTAGCCCAGGCAGATGAGTATAAATCTGTACCGGGCTAAGTAAACAACAGAAAACCTCAATAGCTTTCTTTTATTCGGTAGTTTCCACAGATCTTTGATTTTGGAAGGTACTCAGTACCTAACACCCAAGAGGTGAGCAGAGGAGAACCTCAAGATTTTGGCATTAGCAACAGGAGTACTTTAAAACCATAAGGTTGAATCCTTTGAGAACAAAGGTCAAGAACCTTCTTTAAGTGCCATCAGAAGTCACATCTTTTGGAATAGAGGTCTTTCTTCAAACCAGGTTCTGAGATCTGAGGACTTAAATTAATAGTTTGGGTGGGAGCAGAGTCCTTTCCAACTCAATTATCTAGCCCAGAAGTCACCGGACAGAGAGGCAGCACTATGGGAAATAAAACACAATGGACTTTTCATGTATGGCTTGAAACTTGCTTCTTAACAGACTCCTAAAGGGGAGGATTTACCTACTAGATGGGTCGTAAAACTACAGCAAAGGTAAAGAAAAACTTCCCTTAATGGAACCTCGAGGTTTTAACTAAATAGACCTTGTTTGCCAGCCCGCTGCAATCAGTGAGATCTACAAAGAAAAGTAAAGGTAAAAGACAAGCCCAAGAAGAAAGGGGCAAAAAAAAAAGCACTTTGGCAACTTCTACCCTTGACTGAAACGGCAGTGTGTGTCTCTTCTTGTTCCTGGGAGGAGGTTTCTGAGAGCTTCTGGGATATGGTTAGCACCTATTAACAGCAATGGGGAACTTCTAAAATCATGATCACCCACCAAAACTGCTACCAGGTCCCATACAGAAAACATTTCCTTCTCTCTAGGTAAAAAAATATAATTCCCTAAGGCATTAAGCGTCATCCAGGCTGAGAAATTCATGAGGCACCACTGACCTCACTTTACTCCAGACCTCCTCTCTCCGGCACGGGGTCAGGCTTTAGTTCAGCCTAAGTTATTTTTTTAAATTCCTAAAAACAAAGTCTACTTACTGACATAAAGGCTACTACTTGCTATGTCTGAAAGATATTAAAGAATAGTATGTAAACGGCATGTTATTTCTGTGGAAGCTTTCCAGAAAGTTATGATGCTAAGCACGGAGAGATCACTGGGTAGATACCTGGATCCAAAGTTTTTCTGAAATGATAAACAATCTTTTGAGAACTTTAGCCTCCTGCAAGGTGAAAAGATATTATTTCCTTCGTTTCAGCTTAGTGAGTGAACTGAAAAGAATTGTGTTCAGTTCAATAACCAGGTCATTCAAGACTAAGAACCAAACTAGTATTTGAAAAAGCAGGAATATTTGTTTTCCTCCGTCAGTGAGCGAATTCAGCTCGGTGTGAAAGGATGAGATCTATTGGTTCTAAAATCAGTTCAATTTCCTCCTTTCATTTAATAAGGCATTTTTAATGCAAAACCTGCTTAGAAAAGCTCGCTTTCTCTGTTCTAGTATGTGTAGAAGTCAGGGAACTTGTGGTCATTTTATTTAATTAGCATGAATAATTACAAATACTGGTTTTAATTTAATTCTAATTTCCGTCCAAATACAACTTGACACAGATCACGAGTAAAAAGTTAATAATCTAATAAAATAATAAGATGGACTCATCGTTCACTATTTCCTCATATAATAATGTGTAAAGACAAATTATATTAAACAACATAATTGCTTAAACAAATGTGCACAGATGCAGTTCATCTACTTAGCAAAAACTGAAATAACCACGTTCAGGGTAAATTTTGTATTTGTTCAAATATTTGTTACCACTCATAAAAGTCAACCTTTCAGAAAACAGCCTCATGCTACAAACCTAAAGCCAGTTGCTCCAGCTTGTTGTTTTAAACCATGGTTGAAGCTGACCATTACACCCAGCTGTACGTTATGCTGAGAGGGGGAGCATTTCCTTCCCCTTTTCCTCATCTGTATTGGTGGAAATTCCCAGCTCCAACCCGCTTTAGCCTCAGCCACCAGTGAGACACCAGTAAGCGATGTCTTTGGTCAGAGTTTGAAGAGGTGACCTAAGAAAACCTCTTTAAGGAATTGCTGGGGATCCCAGACTGGGCCTTGGTGACAGCAAATCCTGTGGACCTGCCCAGTGTCACGGCTGCAGGTTGGACCCCCCAGTGCCCTGAAAACCAAATATGATAATTGCTCATGTGGCTGCTACAAGGTTTTTGCCTTCCCACTTCATCAAAATTAAGGAGGTGTTTTCTTTAAGGAAGCCTCTCTTCTATTTAGGATTAATCAGCAAAAGGAGAAGTCCCCAGGACCTCCAAATTTCAACTAGTTTCCATCCCTAAGAAGAGACAAAATCTTATCTAGTCAAAGACTTTGGAAAGGCAAAAGGTGTTGCTGCTCTTCTCCAGGACCAAACGGCTGAAGGTGATAGATGGCCTGACGAATGGAAAAGACAGGAATAGCAGGGGGAAGGAATCACATAAACTATTTCCATGCATCCAATGGAAGCTTCCCTGACCATAACTTTAAGGTGCTGAAGAAGGTTACTCAGGGGCTTGAAACGCATATTGAAGTGAGGAACCCAGAAATGCACCAGCCCAAAAGAAATAAGGTCTTCATCTTAAACTAGCATTTAGGTGGCCACCATAACGTTATGTAGTGACAACAGCAGTGGGCTGGCATTGACTGGCATTCCCAGTCCCATTTCTCTTGGCAAGGGGTCACCATTGCAGGCTGCCCACTCTGTGCTGCCAGATAAAGGAGGACTTTTTTAGAGAAAATAATTTTATCATCTTCCCAACAATTAAGTTTCTGCTTTTTCTTTTGAGGCTAAACGAAGGACCCAGTAAGTAAGGCTTTGATGACAATTTTTGTGATGTAGATGGTTGCCCACTGACAGCAAAGACTGTGCTTTATATCTGAGTTAAGCAACACCTGTCAGTGGGTGTTAATAACTCGGGATCTCCATCGGCTGTACTGGATTTAACCATTTAATTGAAATTGCCCACTGCAGTCAGTCAGTCAGTCAGTCAGAGAAGTGGAAAGAGTGTAGAAATCCTTGGCCCTTCTGTGTGGGTTTAGATGGTTGTGGGAAGATCTATCTTACGCTCAGGCGAATATCACTGTGATGAAACCTTGGAGATACTTATAGTGAGGACTGTGTGAAAACCAAGCATGTTCTAATTACATTTCCCAGCATATATTTCTAAAGTATCTTGTTTAAGAGAGAACGTTCAAGTCCCAGCCCACCAAGTACTGCTCAACCTAATGGGCTGGGACTCCAGAAAGGGCACAAGAATATGACCTCCACTGAGCTTCTCTGCCAAGTGCACAAGTTGCACGTCTTTCCCCTCCTCCCCTGCCCCGAGACTTTAAAGCACATCTTCCTTCATCAGCTCCATCTGCAAACACATGCACTTAGAGCCACATGAAGTTCAGTGGGGTTCTCAAGTGATTAACACTAACAGTACTCAGCCAGCTCCAAAGAGCACGTCCAGATTGCAGGTCTACTGGAAGCTCCATGTTTTACTCTGTACGAAGACTATAAAACCTCTTCTCTCCAAATTAACAGGAAGAGTTAGCAGGTCAGTTGACTTTGAGAGCAGCAGTTAATTAGATCAGACACAAAAATCTAGATTTGTAAAAAATGGGGCAAATGGATCTCAAAACTTGACATCAGTGATGTCTCAACAGTTTTGATTCTTAGGGGAAAGCAATTCAAGGTTGTCTCTTTAAATGTGTCTCAACAACCCACAAGTAAAGTATCGGGCTAAGAACATGGATGGATTTGTACAGAAACAGTCAGGAGGAATACAAAGAGAAGATGAGAAAGGTGCAACAAGAAGCAGATTTAGTCTTGGCACACTTTTCAGTCATCCTGGCAAAGGTCTGTTATGATTACCGACTAGGGAAGAAAATTAGGATGATCTTTATCTTCAGTGCAACTTGCAGCTTTCTGGAATGAAAGAAAAAGTGGTTATTCTGACGTGAGAGAAAGCAAAAGTGAAAGATACCGTGTGTCAGTCCGGTTTGGTCTTTTGCATGACTTCTAGAATTTCTGAGGCAGGATTTTCACGTGGGATAAAGCAATGTGACCCCGCTGGCTGTAGTGTAAACTCACCAGTTTCTGAATGCTGAGGCCCCAGTCCCATTCCCTTTGCCACAATGAGACCTTTCTAAGGAATGGAGAACCGAGATATGGAGAAAGATGTTTCAATGGTGGGTACAAGCACAGGATCCAAAATACCTGAGAAAAGATTCAGCTTTGGCACAAGGTTCCTACACGAACTTGGGTTCGTCTCCTTTGAGCACAGCTCCTCACAGATAGAACAGTGATCTCCAAGGGATGCTGTAAAGATTCGTGTTTTAAAGAGTGAGGCACTGGGGTCATATAAATATTTGATAGAGACCCCAGGAAAAGATGAAGAACGCTAAACATCATCAAGATGGTGAGCAGTGTGGTAAAGCGGGTGTGCACAAGCCATCCCTTACGCAGGAATGTGCCATCTCGATATTCCTTGTTTACTGAAAAGCAAAGGAGCCCTGGATGCAGGCAGCGTATCCTCCAGGAAGCCAGCAGTGAAAAACAAGCAGCTTATCTAGTCCTGCAAAGCCCCCCTGCTCCCTTTGCCTTTAGCAGCAGAGAGCACGATAAAAGCTGAGAGGAGTCTCTGTAGGAACCCAGAGCTGTGAATCTTCCTCTCGCCCTGTCTGGCCAAAATCCCTTCATTCGCAGGGGGAATTTAGGCTGGAGATCACCAGTTCTAGCTCTCCGCCAGAATAACTGAGGAGAGGGTTAGAAAGGAAGGAAAACAGCCATAACTCAGCAAGTGTGATCAGAAAGAGAGGAGCAGGAGATGCAGAAAATATGTAGTTCTCTCTTACCTTTCTAGCTACAACCCCACCCTGCTGACCCTTCCAAATGTCCCCCACCATGACATTGGGTGGTATTTTTTTGTCACTTATAAACTAAGATATCGTTTGCCATTCAGAAGAAGAAAGGAGCTTGGGACAGGAATGGATTCCTGCTGCTTTGGGGAGGTTGCAAAGTTATTCCCCCCCTGCCATTTGATTCCAGGTTGGTATTCCAGCCTTAGGAGTAAGACACTGACAGGTATCTCGTGGCTCCCTGATGTCCCTTACTGGGGACACCCCCGAAGACAGAGAGAAGCCAGCGTGGCACTGCTCCACAGCCTGCTGCCACTTGCAGGACTCGGGATAGGAAGGGGCAAGTTCTCCACCAAAAATACGAAAGAATTAGAGAATGGAGAAAATGCAAAGTCAGAAGCAGAAAAGGTGCAGCTGACGTTTGAGGTGGTTAAAATGAAAAATGGAACCGTGCCATTCACAGGTGGATAAATAGATCAATCAATTGATCTCGTCTACACTGACACACTTTGGAGCTCTAATTCACTGCTGGGGCAATTCTGCCAGCATGGCAGTGGCAGGAGTCACATCAGAGACAGAATTCAGGGGCTTTTAGTCAGGGGAGAGTTGGACAACAAAGGAGTAAAAATTGGTAGATGCCATCCAGCAGTAAAGATACACGGGATATCAGTTATCTCTGCAGTCACAGAGGGAAAGATGGACAGACAGATAAACAGACACATAGAAGTCCAAGTTCTGGTTGTGCAATCATTCGCTGCCTGACCTTACCCTGGCCTTCTCTCCACCACTCTTGGAGAGAAGAGTGTTTAGCTTTATTGTGTCCCAGTCTCTTTGCCGTGTTACTGTTGACTTCTTTATCCCCCTTGCACTGAGAAAGTGGTGCTGCCTCTGGAATTTTTCTTCATAAGCCTTGATGTGTTCAAGAGAGGGCTGGGCTCATCCCCGCTCTGAGCCTGACAGGGGCTTTAACAGCCTCACAACACCGGGACAAATAGCTCCTGGTCCCTTAACCCTTCTCAGCTTTGCAAGGCAAGGCCTAGCAGCGTTGTTGCCATCGCGAGGGCTTTAGATGGTCTTTCAGGTTGAAATCCCCTCCGTGGTGGCTGGGCAGAGAGGAAATCCAGGGGCTGGATCAGATTGGCCTAATGCTACAGCAGCTTAAGCGGTCTGTTTTACCAGAGATTATGGTTTCACTTACACAGAGTGCCTGAAAAATGCTGCGCTTTAGGAAGGATTATAGCTGAAAATTCCATGCTTTAAAAGAGAAATAAAGCAGGGGAGGGACTAGGAAATCCAACGTGCCTGGGGGCTGTGCAAACAGGATTAACCTCTGCCCATAGCACCTCTTGCTTCTGCCCACCCACGCTTCCTATGTCCATCTTCTTCTCTGTCCTTCCTTCCCCAGCAGCTCCCCACACCTCTCTCTCTTGCATGCTATGGGCAGCTGGAAAAGGAACCCAGAAAATTCCCAGCACCAAAGTGTCCCAAGCTTCCTTATGCATGATTTTCAAATGGTTTCCTTGACAAAAATACCACTTCACTCTCAGCCCCTGAAAGCCAGGGGAACTTTTGGCCCTCTGCCTGCAGATAGGTCTGTTCATCCAAATTATCTCCTATCAACTTTATTTGGAAAAAGGCTTCGGCACTCCCAGACTGCTGGAGGTGGCTCTGCCTGTTTGGCCTGAAGGTAAATCTGTGCAGTGCTTAATGTCTGATGACAGAGGATGCAGGAGAAAAAGTAGCTTTGGGGGCTCTCCACCTACTGAGGCTGGCACCAGCACATGAAAGCCCACTGGTGAGATTGCAGGATAGTGGATAGTTGTAAAAGGTAGAAGCTGGCACCGATGTGCTGCCTACTCTGCTGACTTTAATTAACTGTGCAACAAGACCCAGATACTCCAGCTTCTACTCCATCAAAGGAGGGCATTGCCAAACAGGGCTTCCTAGAGCAAAAAGTGAGAATAAAGGACAACCCCACCTTAGTGTAGCAAAAACTTGAAATAAATAAACCAAATAAAGAGGAACTGTACACATCTTTTGGCCAGGCCTGATCCTTCCCAATCAACTCAACCTTGAACATATGTCTTTGCCACAAAGGATTCTCAGTGATCAGAGACCTTCGCTGGCCATCCAGGTTAGAGGCACTTGGAGGAGAACACAGATGGCAAACTATCGTTTTTGCCAGGTAGCAAATCTTTAGGAAACAAATGCCTCAGGATAAACAGCATTCGCAGATAGAAACTGCCCAGCCCTTTATTGTCTAGGTGAGCATTGCAGCCTCACAATAAGGTGCCTAGAGTTAATTAAGCCAGTTCTACATTAACGAAGTCAGATTTATGACCTAATTATATGTAACATTTACATTTCCCTGTATAAATCAAAACCACCAGAACTAACTTATTTCATAGGCCATTGGCAACACTTGCCATCACGGCAAGAGACGGCTTTCATTTATTGGCTTTAATTTGTTTACCTGAGGGTGTATGGTTTGCGAGATGATTTGGATCAGATCTGATCACATCATCCATACTTCTCTTCCAGGTGTTCAAATACAGGACTCTGTAACTGCTGACCCAGCCACAGTGGGTGTTCTGGAGTATCCATGCCTTAGGTTACAAAGTTCTCCAATTCCCAAACCTCTTACATGACAGCCAAATTAAGGGGTCCAATGTAAAAATGGAGGTCCAATGCAAACAACAATGAAAATAAGACCTTTTCTGAGCCCCCCACATTTCCTCTCCTCCTTTATACCTGTCAAGGTACCTGTCTGGCAACACTGCACTCTGGAAACAACCAGAGTCAGTAGTCACTGCTTTTACGGTTAAAGCTCCAAAGTGTGCCACTGAACTAGGCCAACTGAATCATCTATTCAGCCACCTATTAACTATACCCTCTCATTTTTATTTTAACCACCTCAAACCTCAGCTACACCTTTTTTGTCAAAGCTTTTACAGAGTTTGGCTTGAGAAATTTTACCATTATACCAAGCATCCTTGTTTAGTAGATGCTCATAACCGTGCTGCTCTCCTGGGGAAGGCTACCTTGGATTTGTAGAGACAAAGAGGTGCAATTCCCTGGGCCAAACTAAGCGTAGCATCTTCACGTGCCCGCAGCCAGCAAGAGAAAGCAGCAGGAAAGGGAGCACAGAAGCTTCAGAGCATTCTTCCCCTTCCCAACCCTACGCTTCTTCCTGTTCTCCCTCTCCTGCACGTTCCCTCCCTCCCCTCTCCTTTTCCTGCATCCCGTTCCCTCCATCTGCCACTGCACTCCATCCTCCTCCTCTCCCGCTGCCCCTGCAGAGGCATCCCTGCGGTCAGAGCCCAGCCCCCGGGTGCATTTACTGCTGCTGTCTCAGCACTGGCTCCTCTGATCTACTCCTAACCTTTTTATTTATTTATTTATTTATTTTTATTTTTGCCTTTTTTTTTTTTAAATTATTTTTTTAAATTAATTTCCCTGTAGATTTTAACCACTCCATTTTCATTTACCCATTTTGTTCTTCCTTCTCCTCCCTTCCCCACCCTCCTCTTCCTCCCCCTGTTCCCTTTGTCTGTCTGTGTCCATCCCTTACCCTACCACAGAAAACCTCTCCTCTCCCCTCAGTATAAAGCAAGAGCCTCATGGAGCCTCTCTCACCCCTTTCACCCCCACCACGCCGGTCGGCTCTGGGCAGGCTGATCTTCAGCCCTTCCACATGGCCCTTTCAGACGATGCGTCCACGCCTTGCTACAGTGCCTTCCTTCACCATGGTGCCCACTTTGGGCAGTCCAGCAGCCAGCCTCTGATAGCAGGTAACTGGCCTTGGCCACCAACTCAAGCGGGGATGCTGCAGGCAAGGGGTTGAGTTTCGTCTGATGGGGAAGACCAGGAAATGCTGCAAGCTCTTTGCGTGCAAGTGGGAACCAGAGCAACCATGTTCCAATTCTGTGTGAGCAGCATGGGTTCTCAGCTCCACGGAGAGCCATGAAAACATTTCATGCCTCTCCTTCCTTTTTTTAAAAGAAGAAAATGGGTAAAGAAGCTGGAACTACCTAGAAGTGAACTGGGTGTCCCAGTTGGATGGGTCTGGGACAGCACAGAAACACTTGTAGAAAGTCCTGTGTTGCTTCAATAGCAATATTGTCCCCAAGCTCTGTACGTCCAGGAAGGGTGTGATGTCCTAGTGTTGTCCCAAAGTCCATCACTAGCCTACGGTAGGTGATAGCAGCTTGAATCACCCAGCCCCGGACTGATGGCATCATACAGCATGGGTTGTACTAATTACTAAATTAGACAAATACACAGGCAGTTAAGATAAATAGGATGTAGATAAATGGAATCATAGAATGGTTACAGTTGGAAGGGACCTTCAAGATCATCCAGTTCTAACCCCCCTGCCCTGGGCAGGGACACCTCCCACCAGACCAGGTTGCTCCAAGCCCCATCCAGCCTGGCCTTGAACCCCTCCAGGGATGGGGCAGCCACAGCTTCCCTGGGCCACAGCCACGGTGTGAGCAGTATTTGAGCCACTTGGTTTGGGAGGGTGAACACGAGCTGGTGCCTTCACACAGCAGAGCATGTAGTTAAGAACCAGAGCACCATATCTGAATGTCAAGACCAGTAAGGGTGGGTGAGAGATGATCATGTCTTACAGGGAAAGGAAAACAGACCTGAGGTAGGTGGCATTTAAGGGAAGGACAGAAGTGAAGAACTAGGTCGCAGAAGATGGTGGCACTTAGGAGCAGCAGTTTGGAGGGGAGGATGGGAAGGAAGGACAAGTTTCAGGTAGGTACCAGGGGAAACTCCTCTGCAAGGTGTGAATGAAGGAATATGCTGCAGAAGCGTAGGGTGGCTTGGATGAAATAGCAGGTATCATTTTAGATGACCACTGAGGCTGTTGTTACTCCACTGTCAAGGAATGTACTTTGGGCTTTTCCAGAACAAAGTCTTAGTGCAGACCACAGTTCCTAATGCTCAGGAAACACAACTTAGCTCTGCCTCCTGCATATTCCCACATTATTTTTCCCTTTTGACCTAACATCTTCCCTTTGACTTGTCAGGTGAGATTTGCACTTCTAAACCTCCCTGTAGGAAAGCAGCAGGTAACAGCCGAGAAGACTTTTGTCTTCATAACACTGTCTTGGTCTGATCTTACTGCAGCCAGTAAGAGCCTCTGAGCTCTGGGCACTTCCTAAGCCCAGGGGGCTCCTGCCAGACTCTCTCCAACCATAGTTCCCTGGGGATGCACCCTCTAGAAGGTACCGTGTTCCAGGAGGCACCTGCTTTAGGACCCTTGTGGAGAAAGAGACATGGGGAAAGTTCAAAGCTCAAGCAATGACGCAGTGATGAAGGTGCTGTTCCTCACTCAGAAAGCTCTTGGAGAAGGGATGATGGTTGGAATTGGAAGCATGTTATGAGCAAGATAGGTGATAGCTTTGCCATAGCCCTGGACTCCAAGAATTTACTAATCCTGTCTGCCTGGTGGTAATGGAATGGGCCTGCTTGTGTGTACCAGCATTTTAAGAGTCTCTCTGTGGGACTCTTTATTCACGTTGCTGATACCGTCTGTGTTTGTTACCTCCTTTGTCAAGACTGGGATTCTGACAGATGATCACTTGCCAAGGAGTTTTCCGCGCTGAGTTTTGAGCATCAGCCTCCGTGTGCTCAGGGCTGAGTAGAACAGCCAGGGTGTATGTGCAGAGATGGAGCAGCAGAGAGAGTGTGTGTGTTCCCACCTGAATGCAAGTGTCAAAATGAATTAATTTTGCCTGCTGCTACACAGCGTTCTCTCTAACTTTTCAGTGACACTGTTTTCTCACTCATTACCTGTTGTTATTTCTCAGGCTAGTCGATAAAGGATACCAATAGAACATGAATTTTAAGCATAAAACTTTCTGGCCTTAAAAGAATGTGAGAAAGAAAAAACAGAACAACGTCTAGTAGGTGTTAATCATACACATTAACACACTTAACACGCAGCTGCAGATCACTAAAGGAATGATGGTGATAAAAGAGTACAAGAGTGTAGAAGATAAATCCCTGAGGCATTATTATATGTATTTTTTTTATCAATATTGGGGAGTGTCTAGAAAAGGGCTCAGCTGTTGTCTGGTAGTAACTAAGAGGAGGTGAGTCAGGAACATCAGACCAGGAACCTCATCAGGGAAGAAGAATGAACTTGCACTACTTTTTTCTTGAGCAAATCACCTCATCTTAGCCCAGACCAAACCTTTAGCCCAGACCTATGAAAGCAACAGCACTGGTTTAACCTACCTCATCCCACAGAAACATCCTTCTTCCAGGTTAATGCTCCGTGGTGGTTAGTTTTTGCTTTGCTGTGTAACTGTTATTTATTCCTGATTCCCAGCCAAGGTTTGTGCCTGTACCCAGTTATCACTCTTCTTTCACTGGCATACCCTAGCACAGTTCCAGTGACTCCAGTGTTGCTAATGGGCCACACTTAACCTGTCACTTCCAAACAGGTTTCCAACTCTACAGTTAGAACAGGCAGGAGAGATAAAATTTAACAAAAGAACAATAAATGGCATGAATTTCTTGGTGAGCTACAGTTCTCCTGGGGAATGGGAAAGGCTTTGGGTGCCTGGAACAGGCTGAGATCGTAGTAGGCAGTGCTGGAGGCTGAGCTGTAAGTCTCCCAGCAGCTGGGGGGGGAAAGATTATCTTAATTTATTTAGCTTTTTTTCTTTTTTCTTTTCTTTTCTTTTTTTTTTTTTTTTTTTTTTTTTTTTTTTTTTTTTTTTTTTTTTTTTTTTGGTTTTGGCTTGAAACTCCCAGCAGCTTCTGAGATGATTTTAGTTCATTTAAATGCAATAAGCACTAACAGCAAATGCCCTTCTGGCTGGCCCGTTTTCAAGCTAACCAGTCCAAATGAGGAAATGCCTCTGGCATCAACCAAGAAGCCTCCAGCTGCACTTCCTAAGAGATGAAAAATAAACTACAATCAGCCACCCAGTCCACACCCCTCTCTACTTCTTTGGTGGCAAAAAAGATAGCACAGCTAATAAGTACTACTAACAAAAACTTGCACCTGTCATAAAAATGAAGTGGGACTCAACATAATTTGTGTGATTCTATTAATATAATATATATATATATATATATAGACAGATAGAAATATATATATATACATAATGCCAGTACCTGGAAGGAGTCCAACCAGTATTGATCTCAGGCTAAGCACTGTGCAAATGTCCTAAAAGCATGCCCTTGCACCAAAGAGTTTGCAGCATAAAGAGAAGCACAGAGAGGTGAAGTGACTCCCCTAAAACCATCAGCAGGTGAAACGGCAGAGGTGGGAAGAGAGACAGGCATGGAAAACTCTTGGATCGCTTTCCGATGCCTCGCACATTGATCATGCCCAGCATCACCACAGCTTTGGAGCTGCCTCCGCTGCGTACAGACAGGACCTCAGCGAACATGCTGCTGTTCTCTTTGCAGCTCAGGGCCATTTTGATGTAGTTAAAATAGATCCAAAATCTACAGTGAAAGAAATCAAGCCCTTGTGATCTATAACTTGTGGAGTTTTAACATCCATCCTCAAAAGCACCACAACCTTCTCCCAAAATGTTCAGCAGATGAACAGCACTTAAGGCTGCAGAGCACTTGCCTACCAAGCTGCTAGTCGTGTGACGGGGGGACAAAAGGTGCTATCAATCAGTATTGAAGGATCTTATCCTCATTGATCACCTCTCCTGATTCTTTCCCTTTCCAGGTCGTGATATGGCAAGCACCACCTTGCCCGGTTACCCGCCCCATGTTCCCCCGACTGGACAAGGCAGCTACCCAACCTCAACTCTTGCAGGAATGGTTCCTGGTAAGTCACACTGGAGTCCAGGCTCCAGTAATGGTGCAACCAATGTCCACCAGTCTTGTAAGAGCTGGATTTGCTGATATTATGGTCTATTTTTTCATATAAAAATCATCAGGTGCCTATAACCAACGCAGCTAACAACCCTTTCTGTAATGTGTCTCTTTCCCCCTAGTAACTGATTCACTGCTGCTATGGGCAACTATCTATAACTTGTGGCAATTAATTGGTAATTAATTAACCTTAGTATTCATTAACTAATGTAATTATTTTCCAATGACCCGTGCAGATTATTCTGTACTGCTCGTGGCTCAGGGTATTCAACTATCCACTAACTTAGGGTAACAACCTACCTTCTATCTAAAGCCAGGGCATCAAAGTGACAATCACCACCAACAATTTAATACCTGCAGATTTTGGACACCTACTGTCCACAGCCTAAACCAGCCGAGAACTTAGCAACCATTAACAGCATTACAGGAGAAACTAATTATTCTGCTTCAACCCCCATGTCCCATTCATAAGATAGTGCCTCTAGTCCAGGAAACTATCTAACGAATCCTACATCCAAAGGCAAACTGTTTCTTTGCTACCCAGAGCCTTTGGAGAAACATCTTTTGGCAAATCGATTCTCCCAGTGTTCAGGGAGAAGAGAGGACCACGTACCCGAGGGCAACCGAGGAGTTTATTTCCCCAGGCTCTATTCCACACTCCTCTAGTGACAGTTATCCCCCGTACGTAACTTGAAGAGGTAGAATTTTCATTTCTCAGCCATGGTAGCTCAGAACTTCATCTACCACTGACTTCTGGTCATGTTGCTGCCCTGGGTTGTGAGTTGTGGTGGCTAACGAGCCAGTGGCACACAGGCCATTCTGCAGCCTCTGCTACTGGAGGGGGGACTCCAGAACTGAAGCAGAAGAAAGTTTTGGGTTACGTTGTGAAGTTTTGGGTTACAATTGACCTTCAGATCTGGAAAAGATAGTGGATTGGGCCTCTCCTCACCCCAACTTTAGTCCCTTGGGTGGTGCAGAGTCAGCAAATTTTAGAGCATCTCCTTCTACACTAAATATTTCCAGGCGATGGGTTGGCTGCAGAAACAGAGAAGAACTAAGACAATGGAAATCAATTAAAGACACACACGCCCCGGCCCTGTCAGTAACAGCAGGTAGACTCAGTTGTCAACATTTAAGTCAATTATAGGTCAAAACTTATAGAAGGTCATGGCATATAGAAATGATTAGTAACACCCAAATAGTTGGCTCTTTGAATTGGTACTTCTAAAAACCAGGCTTTTCTCAACTTCTAGCTGTTCTGAACTTCTTAACTGTTTGGTGACTGCTGTGTAAGTTTAACACCCTCATCAAAAGGATGACATGGACATCTAAACTGGGACGAAAATTTCAGGATGACTAATCACAGGGGTCACTTATCCAAGAATAGGGTATTTTAGCTCCTTGATGTGAAGCTTACTTATCCATTTAGACAGCAGTGTCCCCAAAACCACAGAAATACCCACCAAGAGAAAAGGAACGGGATGATAAAGATAAAAGTTGAGTTATACTTCAAAGAAAAAAAAAGGCTATTCAAGTCAAATGGATATCTTTACATTAAATCTGACGTCAACATTCAATTAGAGGAATTTTTTCCGGTGGCTGACTTGGGCATCCTGCAGTAGTTGCTGCATCTTTCCAAAGAGCATCAAATACTGGCTGTATCAGTCATACCCCACTGGTCAGCCCCAGCCTGGCAGCCCTTCCATTCCTGTCTTCTAATGTGACTGAAGCCAACAAGCTGGAGATAAAGAGGCTTCCTGGGAAGGAACATAAGACTTGGCTTTAACGGGTCATGCTGCAGATCCCTGGAGCCACTGCTCGCTGTCAGGGGCCAAAAGTCGATGCCTGGGGAAGGGTGTAAGAGTAAAGCAAACACATATCAGTACTTTCTCAGCAGATCGCCCAGCCTCCAACAAGGAGCAGCTCAGAGACTTCCTAAGCCAGACTTAGTATCTTTCCATTTAATATTAAACACCTTTAATAGGCTTCCCCTCCACAAACTTAGCCAGTGGAGGGGAATACAAGCCTTTAACATCTCCAGCAACCTATGGCAAGAAGTTCTGTAGCTTAACTACATATTGTGTGAAAACTACCTCCCTTGTTTGTTCTGAACCTGCCACCTGCCAGGCTCACTTCATGCTTCATGGTTTCTGTATTAGAAGACTAAACGTGCCAAGATTTAAATACAGATACCAAGAAATACTGTTAGTAAAGGTTCCCAGAGCACAGATTGCACAGAATATAGGCCTCATGAGATCGATCCTCTGTGCTTGCCTGCAACCTCTGTTAAGAGTCCAGGTTGAATAAAGAAAACAAATCTGATGTGGCCGATGGTTTGTTACGTGCCCCCAGGCCAAGAAAGATCAGGGGTCAGTGCTTGAACTGCATTGGAAACCAGAAGCCAGCAAGACGACACTCAGGGAGCATCTTTCAGAAAAATACTGACACACAAACAGACCTTATTGTCCAGACGTGCGTGAATATGAGAGAGGCTCTGTCTTCTCTCAATAAAGGTGCAGAGTTAAAAATAGAACTGGTCAAAAAGCAGAATTTCCAAGCCATGCAAAACTCTGCTTTTTCTGACATTTGTTTTCAGCTTGCGTTGGGATGAGGAGTCAGAATCTTGAAATAGTTCAATTTGCAAACATCAGGACGAAACATTTCAATAGCGTCAACATGTTCTAGATGTCAAGACGTATTAAAATAATAAAAGAGTTGAAAGGAAATTAAATGAGATGAGAAAGGCAAAATGAAACAAAACAAGGAAGTTGAAACATAATACTTTGCTTCAATTTGCAATCATTTCAGAACTTTCCTTTCCAGAACTCCACTGAAGCCGACAAGCTCGTGCAGAACACTTCCATTCCGATGAGACAGCGTTTTCCAGTGGAAAACTGTTTCTGAGGAGACTGTTTGAGCAGTGCTAACCAGAGCAGTTCTGTTGTACCCCTGACAACCTTTCACTAGACTCTTATTTGTACGAACTAGCAAAGAACTTGTCTCCAGTAGCAGTATGTCCATGCAACAGGGTCAGTTGTGCACACAAATACCTCTGAGGTTTCTGTAGGTGATGGGATAAGAGATACACCCTGTGCTTGCCCTTGCCTGTAACTTCATGTCCTGGGCTGTAGGTATGGATGAAAGGCAGCAGCTTCTGAGCACACACTTGAAAAAGCCAGGTTTAGTCACTCAAAGAAGGATGACTGTGCTACACTGAACCCACGTGCCTGAGAGATGGTTCCTCCAGAGGTAACAGAGCACCTTTGATCCCTGTCCCGATTCTTCCTCTTTCCCACAAAGGCCATCAAGTTTCTTCTGCAAACTGATTTGGTGAAGTCGAGCATCCGCTGAAGGGAACTGCAGTTTCCACAGAGGAGGGTAGAGCCCGCAGAGGGTGATGGCAACGGCAGGGAGTCGTTAAACAGAATCCAATGTTGATGAGGAAATTACACTTGTTTCATTAGTGATCGGGGAAGGCGATAGCTCAGTTCCTCTTGGTCACAGTTGAGCTCAAAAGCTCATTATCCTGCTGCATGCATGCTTTCACTCCTCGTCAATAAACACTGGTTCCAGTGGCTGCCCTCCCTCCTCCCCAGCTCTCCATAGCCAGGACTCTTTCTCCTCTACTTAACCCGTGCTTTAGAAACACTATAAACAGTTTAGGGTGACAACTCAGAAGAGGGGGAGAGAGAAGCCTTGAAACATCAGAACTTCTTCTCTTCCCACAGGGAAGCGATGTTTATATGAGGCATTTCAAAGCAGAAATTCTCATCTGCACAGGTTTTTTTCCCTCCTTGAGAGACAAATTCCAGTATATCCCACAGATAAGTCACTTCAGCAGAGAGAAATCCGGACTGTGCATTGCTTTTTGCCTTTGTACCCTACCCCACAGCATCTTTGTCACCGTGGCAGGTTTCACACCTTCCTTTCCAGGTAACTGTCAGGATTTTTAGTGCAGGGTGTTTTTAGATATGGAAACATGCTGAGTTATCATCATTAAAGGAGTATTCAGCAAGGGCTGCTGCTCAGAATGAATGCTGAAACTAAAAACTGCTGTGGCTAAAACACCATTGGGTGGTGATGCATTATAATCCATACATATTTTCATACTGACTTACTTTGGATGGAAGGGACCTTAAAGATCATCAAGTTCGTGATCTTTAACAAATATCTTTAAAAAACCTGTCTGGACAGACTCTTCCCAAGTTTAAACCAGCACAAATCCCCTGACTTCAACAGACTTTGTTTCCACCACCTGAGAATCCGTGGGTTTGGCTTTAACTCTCCAGCGAAGGGAGATTTGCAGAGATTACAGTATAATTAATTGACATTTCTTTGGTAATTGTATCACGGGCATCCAGCACCTCTTGCATTGCCTTCTTTCCCTATTCCATGGTATTTAGAAGGAACCCCAGGCGCTTTCCAAACACTTCTGCTGGAAGTGTTAACTTCTGGCAGACAAGAAGTTAATAGTCACACTGTTCTTTCACTGTCTTCTAAGTGCACAATGCCTTTCAGGTGGCATTAATTGTCCCCAGCCTGTTGGTACCGTGTTGAATTGAGGTTATGATCAGATAAGGGCATGTTTTCACTTAACAGAATCATGTATTTTTAAGTTTTGGGAGATAGAGAGTAAGAAAAAGTGATTAATATGCTTTTCAGTTTGTAAATTTCATATATTTAAGTCCACCCTACATTTCCAATAATGAATTATACTCTTCTCCACAAATCCACCATCACCCTCAGTACTCTAGAAACAAGATTTGGCAATACACATTGCCATCAATGGCACTGCCAGTTCCAGTGAGTTTATTGTGAGCTTGTCCCACCCAGCTCCCGTGCCTGCTGTCTCCACACAACTGGAGAACCTTAGATTTTATTTAAAAAAAAAGCTGATAGTTAATTGCAGAAAAAGCTTGCATGTGCAATCCCACTGCAACCCGAGAATAAGAAGGCAATTAGACCCATTTCATTATTTATTTTTATTACGGAATTTCATTATTTTAAACTAATTTTTGATTCTGAGGAGGTCGATCTCATGATTTTTAATTGTATGGGCAAGCAGCATTGTGCTGAACAACCACTGCCGTGTCCTGAAGGGCACGTTCCCAGCTGGACAAGGCAGTGAGAGGCACCAGTTTTCCTGCTGGGAGATGGATGAACACTGGTTTGATGGAGCAGCAGCCGTGTATCTTCATTCTTAACGGTATTCCATACCTTCCCTGCTTTCTTCCAGGGAGCGAGTTCTCAGGGAACCCCTACAGCCACCCTCAGTACACAACCTACAATGAGGCCTGGCGGTTCAGCAACCCTGCGTTACTAAGTGAGTACCTTTCCCACAGCACACCCCCAGCCTCGCGCTCCTTCTGTTTGTCTCTTTGTTTTCTTTGGTTTGTTTTTTCCCCCCAGTTTTGTTTTCATTTGTTTCTGAGGAGGGCGTTCATGCATTTTTAGTCAGCTGAGAGGCCTTTTTCCTTACTCTCCAGTCAAGCATCTAGACAGGTTTATACCTCATGTGTGTTTTGTATCTGTTCTGTAGCCAATTCCTCTTGTGTGAGGCAAGAATTCCTCTTCAGCTCTGTCTTCTCCATGGTCTCCAACTGCATTTTTTTCCAGATGAGATCAGAAGTTAAATTCAGCATCTGCTACTCTCTTAGAATGTGATCAGCATCTGTTCAAGGCTAATGAAAAATCCAGATGAGGTTTGACTCCTGTCCCAAGCTAAGCCCACAGTCAGTTAGAATCATAGAATCCTAGAATGGTTTGGGTTGGAAGGGACCTTAAAGATCATCCAGTCCCAACCTCCCTGCCCTGGGCAGGGACCCCTCCCACCACACCAGGTTGCTCCAAGCCCCATCCAGCCTGGCCTTGACCCCCTTCAGGGATGGGGCAGCCACAGCTTCTCTGGGCAACCTGTTCCAGGGTCTCACCACCCTCACAGCAAAGAATTTCTTCCTAAGATCTCATCTAAATCTCCCCTCTTCCAATTTAAAACCATCACCCCTTGACCTGTCACTACAATTCCTGACAAAGAATCCATCTCCAGCTCTCCTGTAGGCTCCCTTCAGATTCCTGAAGGCTATCCTTAGTTCCTGAGGATCAGGAAATCCAACAGAAGTTCTTCCTACTGGATCCACAGAACCATGTCCAGGCTGCATCACTAGGTTTATAACAACCAGCAAAGTTTTCTTGCAGAGACATATCCATCTCCAGTGATACATACATCTCCATATACACAGAAATAGGTGGGTTTTTCACAGGGGAAAAAACCTCCCATCAGACCATATATTCTAATGCAACATTCCTTTGCAAGGGAATAGGGAGAGATTTATTATATGTAAAATAAATCAGCTGTGATTATTAGCTATGTATTTACTGAGGTTTAACAACTGGATAATAGATGCACATTTTATTCCAGTGTTGTTAAACCTCAGTAAATGTGATCTTATTAATCAATCACTATTTAGCACACATTCAATAACCACCTAGAGAGCTTTCACACCAAATGTGACCAAAATCCCAAACAACATAACACTCTAATTCTGTTTCATGTCTCCTCTCCTGGTTTTAAGTGACTGTTCTGCTGTACTGTGTTGGGTGAACATCTGGCTCCAACCCTTTCCTTGTGGCCGCAGCTCAGGTGTGGGAGATTCATGCTGCGTTGCCCATGGGCTTCCTTCTCAGCAGTGTATGGATGGTCAGAAGGAGCAGAAAGATCCCCTTCCTATAGAGGTGCTTCAGAGCCAGAGGTCATGAAAGCATCTCTCCACTGAAATGTGGTTCTTGGCCCCATTCTGCTAATTGCCTGTCCCTAATCCCACCAAGAGCCGAGTCCCCAAGTTTGTTCTTTTGGTTCCTTTCCTTTCTTCCTTTCCTTTCCTTTTCTTTTCAGTTCTCCTTCGTTTCTTTTTCTTTGTTTGATTGTTTTATTTTATTTTAATTTTTTTTAATTTTTTTTTTTTTTTACTGTTTGTCCTTTCAACCAGTCCATTCTTCTCCTGTGTTAACTTTCAGGTTCCCCTTATTATTATAGTGCCACATCCCGGGGCTCCGCACCTCCCACTGCTGCCGCTGCCTATGACCGCCACTAGTTACCATGGAAACCACATGAAACTGCAGGGCGACAGCTTAGGCCTCCACATTGTACCTGTCTGATCACCTCCCTCCATCCCTGGGAAGGGTGAAGACACCTTCTCCGTTCCTCCCCGCAGTCCCGTTCCTTCCTCTTCCTCACGAAGGCGCCGGACCAAGCGCTCACCGCTGGAGACTGAGACCCGTCCCCCTTCCCCAGGCCCCATCCTCCCCCTGTCCTCCATCCCCACCGCTCTGGGATGAGCCTGCAGCCACCTTGGCTTCTCCTATGGGAGTCCTCCACCGCCTTTGGGCAAAGCTCAGCCATGAGAAGTCCCCTTGGCTTCCAGGACTTCAGGGGGACTGGGAAGCAATGCAGCCGAGGCAACCATTGCCTCTTCATTCCTTCTTCTGGGAGTGGTAAGGACCGGGGTAAGGAGGGGAGAACATCACTCCTCAACCACCAATCCCCAAAGATGTGCTCTTCCATGGTGGACTCTTCAACATGGGTTAACACCCGCGATGCTCACCCTGTTTCCCAGGACAGAGGGGACGGTGGTTAGAGCAGAGATGGTGGTACAGAGACCTGGGGCCATCCAGCAATGAAGAAAAAGGACCAAGTAAACTATCTACAACCCCCTCCATCCCCCCGAGGGGTTCCCTGTGCACCTCACCCCCACTCTCCAGCGTGGTGTCCCCCCAACCCCAGAGCTGGCTGCACCCCCCACCCGCGTGGTGACTTTGCAGGCCAGAGTCGGGAGGAACCTCACACATCCACCCACAATTTCTGTGACACACAATCAGCTCAGACAGGAGGATGGAGCAACGCTTACAAACCGACCGACGAAATGAAGAAATATATAAATAGATATATAAATATAACTGTGTTTTTATGCTTTGTCATGAAGGTCTGTACAAAGGAAAAAAAAAAGAAAAGAAAAAAAAAAAAAAAAAAAAAACCAACCCCCCAANCCTCTTTCTCCTTCTCCTCCTCCTCCTCCTCCTCCCCCTTCCCCAAATCCTGTCTCTGGGGAGCAGTGTGGACAAGTCACATCTGAGAAAGTTACCAAACACATCAGTCGACAAAAAAAACACCAAACCAAACCAAACCAANGCTCCTCTTTCACTCTAGGGTTTTGTTTCCTTTCTGTTTTGCACTACAATGGGATGGTGGTATTGGAGAGGATTGGATGCCAGCTCCACCCCTGTCGCCTTCTCCTCCTCCTCTTTCTCCTTCTCCTCCTCCTCCTCCTCCTCCCCCTTCCCCAAATCCTGTCTCTGGGGAGCAGTGTGGACAAGTCACATCTGAGAAAGTTACCAAACACATCAGTCGACAAAAAAAACACCAAACCAAACCAAACCAAACCAAACAACAAAAA
>VXBW01004867.1:96002-114196 GCA_013400375.1 Thinocorus orbignyianus
AAAAAAAAAAAAAGAACCAATCCCCCAATTTTCTAAAAATCCCAAGCAAACAAAAACAACAAAAAAACCCAAAATAATAATTAAAAAAATACCCTACAAAAATAAAACCCCAAGTCCCACCCCTCCCCGCCACCTGAATGGCAGAGTTCCTCTGACGTTTTGATGCTCCTCTTTCACTCTAGGGTTTTGTTTCCTTTCTGTTTTGCACTACAATGGGATGNATGGGATGGTGGTATTGGAGAGGATTGGATGCCAGCTCCACCCCTGTCGCCTTCTCCTCCTCCTCTTTCTCCTTCTCCTCCTCCTCCTCCTCCTCCCCCTTCCCCAAATCCTGTCTCTGGGGAGCAGTGTGGACAAGTCACATCTGAGAAAGTTACCAAACACATCAGTCGACAAAAAAAACACCAAACCAAACCAAACCAAACCAAACAACAAAAAAAAGCACTCTGAGTCAACAAACGTTTTTTTCCATGTCACTGGTTGGCAAACAAAGAAAACAAGCCCAGCTGTGCTCTAACTGCGCTGTGTGGTGGAAAGGAAAGTGTGGGGCTTCACGTGGGCCCATCCGATTGATTGCCCTCTGGACAGCTGAGACTGAGATGGACAAATTCAGGATTGGCTGGGATTCTTGCTTGGTTCCCCAGCCCTCAGCCGCCGCTCCTTTTCCCCTTAACCCCTCCACCCATGATGACTCCACTCACATCCCAACTTTTGCAATTTTAGATTCGCCCCACACCCATTCTCCAGACTCCCACAGCCTCATTATCTGTGCCCAACACCTAATTTCCCAACCACTACAGCCTGGTTATATGAGCCCCCTTCCACCCCCAGTCCATCTGCTCACACTCCTACTAATTTCTAGGTCTCCATTCAGATCCAGACGCCTGCGTCCTACCAGCCAGTCCCAACCTACAGCCCCATCTTTTCATCTTCAATCCTATTATTGTGCACCCCTAATATTTACCCCTTAATCCCCAAATGCTCACCTGATGATTCTCTAGGGATTCTTTGCTCTTTTTGGTTCCCAAGTGACTGGCAAACACTGTTCTGCAAAAGGCTAACTGTCAAAAGAAATGCTTATTACTCCTGTATCGTCAGCAAACTCATAAACTGTTCCTTGCACTGACACTTCCTAAAAAATACTCAAAGAAAACACGAAGGCAGCTATAGCCTGTCCCCAGGGCATCAAGTCTGCCAAAATAGATCCTTGTTGTTTTAGAGAGGTTTCAGATAAAACTCGTGGGCTACCGTCCACGGACAAAGACAAGATTGAGAACCAAACCCCCGAAGGGCATAAAAGTGAAGAGGGGAGCAAGCTGTACAGCCAATATTCTGTATAAAATCCCGAGCTCCCAGCCTCAGAAGAGGTGGTGGCTGTGGACTCGGCATTCTGTCTCCAAGTTTAACTTGTATTGTATGAAATCCACCATCAAGCAAACGGCTGTGTTGATCCCAAAGGCCCCTCTCTCCTAACACTTTTAGCCCTTGCATGGCTCTAGCTGATTATAGGTCTGTGTCTTCTTTAATGGGATGCCCAAATGATAAGGGTATTTGGGGAGGGGGGGGGGATCTTTGCATAGAAGATATAGAGCTAAAATCTGTTCCTGTACAGAATAAAATCAAAGAGGTTACTCCTCATCTATTAAAAGTGTTATTCCGCATGTCTTACCTCTGAGTAACCCGCTGCAAACAGCAGAGTTGTCACACCCTCACCGAGACCAGAATTTGGCCCGTTATCTCATCTTATTCCATACGAGAAGAAAATTCTCAGCAATTTCTAAAAATTTACTTTTGCCACTCCTTCTGTTTTCCTCCACGGACACCGGACAGACACCAGACCCTGTTAGTAAAGTCTCCCTTTCAGTCTCCCAGTCCAGCCTTTGCTCCGCTGGTGCATCACCCAGTTTCCCTCAGTGGGTGGTGGGGGCAGAGGCGATAAAGCCTGGGAGCAGCGAGGGGAACCCCCCCTTCCTGAGGAGGCCAGAGAGAAGGAGACTGTGATGCCTCACACTTGGCAACCTGCAGCCCAGGGGCCACCTCAAGAGAAGGTAGAAGCTCTGAAACGCTGATTTTTAATAACAGTGTTTCACTAAACTGGAGACAGGAGCAGGATTTGGGTTGGCTCACTCACGGCTGGCTTGATTTGACCCTCGGAGGGCTCAATCCATTGTGGTGTAACTCCACTGCTAAAAAAAAGAGGATTTCCACCAGGCATTGGATTGGTCTGGCAAAGTTCCTAAGTATGGCATGTAGTTTGACCCGAAAAAAATGCAAAAGGAAAGCAGAATTATGCAAAGGACTGGGCAGCCTAATCCTCTTCCACCACCATCTGTAGACCCCCCATGCGAATGTACTGAATTACATTTGCCAAAGAGTTTCTTGTGTTGGTTGTTTTGATTTCCAGTGGGTGGATGCATTGTAAAGCAGTATTATAGCTAAAGTCTAGTAGCTGACACAGGGATTTATGTGGTGATATTATGCAGAAGAAAACCATCAATATTCATATAGATTCCATTAGACTGGACTATGCAGGAAACGCAAAAATTCTACCAATTATTTAATATTATGTTATTTGCAAAAACAATTGCTGCTTTGTAGGAAGATAATGTGTGTAATGTGAAGGCAATTCCTCTTGTATATAAGTTCATCTCCATCTTCATCATGGTAGTTATTAAAACAGCCTCGTCTCATCCTGTAGATAAGGAACACGCTGTCTGTACTGTGCAAAGTCTCGTTGTGCTCACTGAAAACAAAACGATGTGTTCAATAAAGCACAGCACAAATCCAGAACCTGAGGGAACAGCCAAACCTTGGAAGGATCCCCTTCCCCAACAGGCCAACAGTTGCTTTGTTATAGGTGGATTTTTTTTTGCCTTCATTTTTCTTGAAAAAGTTTTACAGGAAAAAAAATGAAAAAGAATTGGAGGAAGAAATCACTATGCAAAATCCAGTGAAGCCCATGACTCACACCGCTCTCCTCCACTCTGGTTCCCTTTCTCTTCCCTTTCTCCCATTTCTTTCTCACACCCCTTTCCCACTCCATCCCTCTTTCTTTTATTCTTCTTCATTCCCAACGCACTTTTCTATCCAGAGAGGGAAGAGCATTACTGGTACGAGAGCAGGTATCTGGGAACTCAGACTCCCCAATTCTCCTTGTGGCTCCAGAGAACCTTTGTCAAGTCCAATTTCCCCCCTATGCTTCAATTCCAATCTTCTGTAAAATGGGGATAACAATAGTTCCCAGTTCACAGGGGGATTGCACAGCTGAATTAATTAGCACCGGCTCAGTGCTTTGAGATCCTGGAAAGAAAATTCTATCAAAGTGTTAAGTATTATTCTGAATAATAATGAATGTTTCCATTACATTTCTCTCTTTTCCTTTTTCTCACAAATCATTCCTTGGTTCTTTACTTCTCCTCCTTAGCTCTCCCTTCACTTTCTTCTTCTCCTGCCATTCTTAGCTCTGCTGCTTCATTTACTTTATCTAACGGATCAAGCAGAAATGTTGTGTGACTGGATCTCCTCCTCTCACCATGGTTTTGGGTTTTTTTGTGGGAGAAGAACCTCATGAGTTCTCCCAGGCCATGCTTTGCTGGAAGCAAAAGGGACCATGGCATTTAAAACTGGGCAGCACTTTCAAGGTCTGTTCTTTGAAGCTCCCACATCCTTCTGGCCAAGAAGCAGGAAGGTTAAGGTTTGCTCAGGGTGGATGCTTTAAAAAGCTGACACACCTGTGACCTGTAAATCTGTTTTGGGGAGGGTTGGTGGCGATGAGCCCTGCTGTGGGAACAGGGAGAAGCCTGCATGCTTTCTGACCCAGCGGTAGCGATGATTCCAATCCAGAGTAAGACTCCAGAATTAATCACAACATGAACGTGAGGATGTTAAACAACAAAAGGAAAACAAACAAAACCCAAACCCAACACCCCGCACCTACTTCTCCTCTTGAGTATATAATTATATATGCACATAAACATTTTCCTAAAGGAATTTTGGGGTTGCTGAACTGTTGGAAAAAACCCTAAGGAAAAGTGCACCCCTCTGGGAAAAGAACTAAGAATCGTAGCTGCCCCCTTTGGCACTGACAGAACGAGGGCTCCTGAGGCACCCCCCAAACCCCACATTGTGCTCCCCGCCTGGGCCCAGGATGGCGGCAAGCTTGCAAAGCAGGAAGGAGGGACCAAATAATGAGGATTACAGAACTGATGACAAATCCAGCCATGAGCAGCTCTGCCCACACTCTCCAGGCTACGCCAGACACAAGACCGGGCAGGGGAGGGGAGGGGGGGGCAGTGCCAGGTGCAGGGTCACGTCCATCCTTGGCTGCTGCAGCCACTCTTGGCTTTTCCTCATCGCTTCAGTTCTGTTTGACTTTTTTTCTTTTCCTTTTTTGTGCACATGAGAAATAAAAACAATCTTTTTTTTTTTTTGTATGTCATTTTTGTGGCTTCTGGCTTATTTCTCCTTCCCTCTCCTCCTCCTCCTCCTCTCTCTCCCTTCCTCAGCTCTTCTCTGTCCAGAGAATCCCCCTTGAGGTCTTCAGAATGTCATGTTTCTTGCACCCTTTGGGCACCATGTAAACACCACTGTGATTGCTGATAACCACCATGCCACACGATGGAAGGCACTGCAGATGCTTGCAATCCAGCCTCTGAGCCCCCACCCAGCTCCTGTTCATTGCCAGCAGGACTTCCTTCTTCCATCAATCTCCCTCGATTGACTATCAATGATCCATAACACGTCAGGTGTCCCTCAGGTAGTCCAGAAAATCAAAACACTGTTGGGTAGCCGTGATATCCAAAGGATGTGGGGTAATCCAGAGTCCCCTTCCCCTTTACGTCAACTGGGGATGCGCAACATCAGCTCAACGTGCTTCTTGGAGGATTTAAAGTCTTCCACAATCAGCCCTGGTGCTCCATCAGAGTCCTGTGGGGACTGTCTCAGCACAGGGAGGGCATCCGGCAGATTTCGGGTCTTATCCCCACTTCTCTGCTACCCTGGGTTTAGTTTCACCAGAGGAATTCTTAGCCTGATGTTTTATTACAGCTTGCTTTCTCCTCATCTCTATTTGTCTTGGTCAATCGGGGGGCAAAACCAAATGCAAAGTCATCAATAACCCATCGTCCAAGCTATTCATCGTCGGCTAACAAAGAGCCAGGCATTATATCCAGGTATGCTATAAACATACCAAACACTGAGGAATTCACTCAATTTTTCCTCAGTCAAGCATTAATTCTCCAGGAATTCAGATGCAGTTTAAGGTCACGGAGGCGGAGCAAAAACGTAGCAGGGAGTCAGGCCAGGCTAAATCAATTCTGCTTCTACAATTTTTAGTCGTTTAAAAATATTTCCACAACAGCTCAGGAAAGCCAGTGGGTCCCATTTTCTGCATGTGGATCTTAAGGAAAGCCCGTGCCAAAGCGCTGTCATGAAATCAAATGCTTTCACAAAGCTTTTGCTCGTCAAGAGAGTTAAACCATTTCCTTTTCTTTTAGTTTATGTTTTTTTCCCTTGCAATATTAATAGAATGGGCTGAAAATCCTCCAACAGGGCATTTTCCATAAGTGAAAGTCAATTTGTTGAAATCCAAACAGTCTGTAAAAGCAATTCAATTTCCACGAGGCTGCGGTAAAACCGCCTGGCAACGCTCCCACAGCCAGAGACCCCGAGTTTCCAGGGTTTCTGCCTGCCAGACAGCCTGGCCCGGGATGTGATGCAGGGACAGGCTCGTGCTCCAGATCGGAACAAAACCGCATTCCAAAATTCTGAAATCTTTCATGCAAAAGAATGATCTTTCTCCACCAAAGTTTAGATGCTAGGAATCAAACAGTGGATTAATAGGCGAGGTGCTGGGCGTTGAACTGCCTAGAATGAAAGGGAGTTACTGAGGTCCAGCTGCTGTCAGAGCTGAGAGACAGGCTGAGGACCAACAGACACATGCACCAGAAGAAAGCAAAGTGGACTTTCAAAATTCATCCTGGTAAAAGGATCTCAGAAGAAAGATTTAGATGCTGGCGTGGTCATCCCATGTGTATCTCACTTCACACAGCCCAGAGAGCTGCACCCTGACCATCCCCAGTAAGTCTCCAGAACTGAGAGTCAAACTACAGCAAAACTTCCCAACTTCCAAGAACTTACATATCTTGAAAAAGAACCAAACTTGCATGGAAGAGCTATTTCTACCATTCCAGCTAGTATTATGTCTCTTTAATAATCCTGCATAATCTGTGGGAAAATGTTGTGTGATAAACTACAAAGAGCAGCCCAGTCCTTCTCCTAATGCAGAAGGTGATGTTGTAAGAGATTACGCAACATTAAGTGAAGAAATCCTCTTTATAATTACTCTGACAAGAAAAATAAAGAAAAGTTTGAACATTCTGAGATGATGACAGCCTTCTTTAAAAATAAATACGTCCTTTAATGAGGTGTAGGCAAGGAAAGACCCATCTGAAGGTATTTATTGAGTTAGGGGATGAATGTACGGGACACACAGTCAGTACTGAAAAACTCGAAGGACCTGGGGAACGGTAAAAATGGAAGAACAGCAACCAGGGCACTAATGCTTTAAAGGAAAAAACTCATCCTCAAAACTATCATCTGGTAAAACTACACAATGATGATGTTTGTATCCAAAAGAAAATACTTTAAAATATTAAGGGAAGGATCAGGGCACTGCACAAGTAGCAGTTTATGAAGATCCACATAATAAACAGTCTATACATAAATTCTTCTCTGCTTTAGAAAAACAAGCTGAGAATATCCTCCAGTTAACTTAGGGGATTCAGGAGCCGACTGCAAGGAAGCAAAGGAAGTTTGTTAGAGCCTGTATTGCCAGCCCCTCGTACTTGAAAATCATCAACTAATTACACACAGCAATCACAAGCCTGACTGGAAATCATGGAGTGTGTATATAACAGCAGATATCATTTTGTATATATGTATATTTATATACATGTATATAAAATAAAAACAAAAGAACTTATATTTGACTTCTAATGTTCTCAGAACATCTATTGCTGTGTTATTAATTGTGCCTTTTCCACAGCAAGAGTCACAAATTCAGTAATAGTGAAAAGTGGGCATCTCACCACATCGCAGGGAACCCATGGTCTGCCGCTTTAGGAAGCAGCTCAAATGCCACAAAGGCTGGAAATGGCCCTCTAACTCCTGGCAGGGCTGACAGAACTGGTCTGACACCAAAGCTTCTCAAAGACTTGGATTTTTTCCTGCCTTCTGCTGTGTGACATTTCGGTGGAAGCTGCCCATCCAAAGCACATTTGATCATTTTGGGTTCAAAACTCTATCTGCAAATTCATTCCACAGAAGCTGCTTGGAAAAGACTTTTTTCCACTCTTCCCCATAGCAGGAGAACCCGCCTTGTCAACCCTGGTTGCTTCTTGCAACCCCTGCTTCCTGCCACCTCTTCCACCCCTTCCTTCAAGGTCCCCCTTCAACACAAGGAGTGTTGTCCCTTGCGGAAAACACAGATTCTCCGTAACCCCCCTTCCTTGTTCTCTGCCCCCTACCCTCTCAGGTACAAACCCTCCCATGTTCCTTCCCATGCAGACTGGGGAGACCATCCTGCACCCCACAACCCCTGCTTGGGCACTGTTGCCTTCTCCACCCCACATCCAGAGGACCTTCCCTGTCCCTATTCTTTTCTGTTGCTCTCCAGAGCGCCCTTCACTACTCTGAGAGGAATACCAGGTTTCAGGACAGAGGCAACATCCATCTTTACTCCAGGCAGCCTGACTTGCTGCTGCTTTGTAAGTAAATGCTGAGCAGCCAAAACTGCAGCCAATGTGGCTTCCATCCCCAGGAGAAAAATTTTAAGGGACTGTCTTGACGCAACACATGGGCACGGTTTCACCCAGAGCTCCGCGCTAGTCTTAGCTGAAGGATAAGGTTTCCCTTACGAAACATTAAAAAAATGGTTTCACTTCTAAACAGTCTCCTTTCAAACCACACTATTTGCATCAGAATTGCTCTGTCTTTGCCCCTGTGCCTGTTCAAAAGGAGAGGAGTCATTCTGTTTTAAAGCAGCACACCCACAATGAAATATTACACAAACGTAATGACTTCCAGCCCGAGACCAATTTCAAAGGCACCCTGTTGAACCCTTCGGAAGGGAAGGCAAACAGAACCTACACAGAAACCCCCAAATGGGTAAGAGTGAACAGTGAGAAGTTTCACACGTCCAGGATCTCTGTGTGCAGAAGGACTCATTTTTCTTCCATCAGAATGTGGTTTTAACTACAGACCAGCATTTGGCACCTCCTTAATACGCCAGCCCTGGTTAGTTATAGCGCCCAGCTAATAAGGCAGCTTCCAGACACTCACTTTGCAGAGTCATATATGAATGTCAAATCATCCTTAACAAGCAAATCAATCCTTCTTTTCATGCCTCTTTCCCTAACATCGAGACCAGCGGTTTTTTAACTGAGGTTTTTAAAATCTCCAGCTTATTTTTAAGGAAACTGCTCTTAATGTAAGTAGGAAAAGTGAGCTTATGGACCTAGCTGCACTGCTCTGGCAGCCACTCTCCTCCTGATTGTGTTTTGTTCTTACTGTTTGCTAATTGAAAAAGATTGAAAATCGCTTCTCCAGATACGCTTCAAATCTCAGAGCATGACATAAAATCCAGGAATCCAAATTTCTACCAAGCAATGTCTAGCTAACAAACACTTAGCTGTCTAATCCATCGGGAAAGTTTATATATCCTATCCCTCTGTTAAAGCTGAGTAGAAATAGGATAATAGCTTGGTAACGCTACCAGCTGAGACAACCTTTTATCTCAAGCAGACACAGTCCACACTCGGAGAAGTCCCAGACTGACTCCGCATAGAATCATTCCTCTTAAGTGTCAGGAATTGCCTGTTTTAAATTGAAAAGTCCTAGAGGCAAAAAAAAAAGCAGCAAAAGAATGGAGCCAAGGCTGCAACGGCGGGTCCCCAAAAGTTGGCAAGTGCCAGAATCCGGGAAGATGGGACAGAACTCTGCAGGCAACGTACCAGAGGGAACAGGAGAGAAATTCAATGAACTTGTCATACTTTTCGCTCTCTAACTTTGGAAAGTTTGTAAGTACCACGGGGTAAGGTTATCACGAGGGGGTTGCATCACCAGGAACAGAAACCCCTGGCACGCTACTCTCCCGGCCACCTTTCTCCAGAGATCTATTTATACCAACACAAGTGAGATACTCCACTAGGTTAAATTTGTTAATAAAGCAGGACGTGAGCATGTTACACCTACTTAGTATTCAGTTTGCTCTTTTAGAAATTATTTGGTGGAGAATCAGGCCCTCCTCTCCCTCTCTAGCTGACTCTCATCTGATTCTAATTCAATTTCTCTGCCTATTGTTTATTTCAGCGCTCCCCTGTGAAGTGTCAAATGCTGATGTTCCGTCAGCCCAGAACTGTCGTTTATATTTGTCATTCAGTCCTTGTTAAAAAATAAAACAGGACTGCGCCTGCCTTGGCGCGCTCTGCCTGGGAATTCCCTGTGGTAAAATTAGTCCATTTAGATGGAAAGTTTTGTGTCACTCCCCTGTCTAAATTGGCAGATCTGGCTCTTTTGCAAAAACCAATAAACTGTGAACCTTGATGCATCTGTCAATCAAACCCATCTTTGGTGAGCAAAGCCAGATGACAACAAAAGCTGGGCAGGTTCCTCCGATTGGTCCTTCTCATTTAGGCATATCAGGAGGCACCTGTCACTCCTCTGGCTCAGCATCCTGCTCAGAGGGACTCCAGTCACGGGGAGATGAAGCCTTACTGGGGGCTGGGTTGGGGCTGGGGTGGGAAGGGGAGGAAGGGGAGGAAGGAGAGGAAGGGGGAGTTTACCCTCCTGGCTCTCAATGCAATCTGCAGCTCGGCTCCTTCCTCATGGCTCTGCTGAGAGATGAGGAACTGGCATCACCTTTTGTTCCAGACGTGGGGTTTTTTTTCCCCCCACATCTTAAGTGAAAGCTTTGATTTCCTAAAGTAGGTTTTCTGGTGGCTGAAAGGATACAGCAGGAGTGGTAAATGTGACACGCTGCATCTCTGTCATCCAGCCCAATGAGAAGACACATCCTAAACCCCTTCCCAAAGCTGCTGTGTGCACCCTGCCTCTCTGGCCACCCATCCAGGAGGGGAATTTCTACCTCTCTGCTAGGAAAGGAGGGGATTGCAGACTGACTGAATGAGGCCCTGCATGTCACAGAACCAAAAAATCACAGAATAACAGGTTGATTGTACAGTGGAAGGGACCTCTGGAGATCATCCAGCCCAATCCTCTGCCAGAGCAGGGCCACCCAGAGCAGGCTGCATGGGAATGAGTCCAGACAGTTTTTGAATGTCTCCAGAGATGGAGACCCCACCATCTCTCTGGGCAGCCTCTGCCAGGGCTCTGCCACCCTCAAAATGAAGAAGTTCCTCCTCATGTTCAGATGGAACTTCCTATGTTCAAAGTTTGTGCCCGTTCCCTCGTCCTGTCACTGAGCTCCACTAAAAAAGACTGACCCCATCATGGGAAGCATTTTTTATAACAGCACAGAAGAGGAAGAAGAACAGCAGCAAAGAGCAAAAGCTCACCCTGAGAGAAGCTGGGGCACTTCAGTGCAGCTGATACTCCTGGGAATGATCCCTAGAGAGATCAGGCTTCAGGAGACAGCTCAACTTGCCCAATTTACACTGGAAAATTCTGAACTCTGCTGGCTGCCCCAGAAAAGGGTGCTGAATTTTTATTAATCATTTCTTTTGCATTCAAAAAGAGAATTTAACCTAATTTTTCAAAGTGTAATCATTTGCATATTTGCATTAGGTTGCCACTGAACCGTTCAAGGAACTTGTTCTTCCACAGAGCTGCTGCTCGATGATGGATTCGTGTTGCCTCTCCAGCACCCCATCACAAACCTCATCTCAGGCACCTGTATCTTCTCTTTCCCTTTTGCCTTGCTCAGAACAGCTCTGCCATCGTACGGCACTGACACTGTTCGAGTGAGAATCTCAGCAGTGCAGCAGCCAGACAGTTCTCTCAAAACTAGAATTTGGTAAGTTACTAATTCTTGCAGCTGCCTCATGAGTCTCATAAAAGTTTTCTGCTGTTGGTGCTGTCACAGGATATATAAGATGAAAATCTCAGCCTTCCTAAATGAGTTGTGGGTCTGTGTGGTTCCGCCATCCTGTTTCAACTACAGACTCAAAAAGACAAGAGAAATAGAATCACAGAATCATAGAATGGTCAGAGGTGGAAGGGACCTTAAAGATCATCAAGTTCCACCCCCCCTGCCATGGGCAGGGACACCTCTCCCCAGAGCAGGTTGCTCAAAGCCCCATCCAGCCTGGCCTTAAACACTTCCAGGGATGGGGCATCAACAACTTCCCTGGGCAGCCTGTTTCAGTGCCTCACCACCCTCACAGTAAAGAACTTCTTCCTAAGATCTAATCTAAATCTCCCCTCTTCCAATTTAAAACCATTACCCCTCGTCCTGTCACTAGACTTCCTGACAAATAGTCCCTCCCCAGCTCTCCTGTAGGCTCTCTTCAGATACTGGAAAGCAAACAGCAAAAAAGCTCTTTATGACATTTAAGCTCATATCATTATTCTTGCAGGTGGAGGAAAGCAATTCTTGCTTCCTGAGTGTTTGAGCCTTGCCAAATTGGGCATACAAAGTACTGATTTCCATGGGAGAGATGAATCCAGTAAAACATTGACCAGATGATGCTAGTTAGCATTCACATACATGTTCTCTGGGCTACACCTATGAGGTCAAAATACAATCTGCACATCATTGTTTGGGGTCTTGAAAAGACTACTAAAATACTGCTTATAGCCAGCAGCTTAGGGGGTACTGAATGAGTACAGAAAGTAGCATGAAAGAAATGTTACAGTCCCTCTGTGTTGTGATTATGAACCATATTCCAAAAGTACCTTGAGATGCCAAACAATGACTGTATGTATTATGGACTGTACAGAGTAAGACATCATTCCTGTCCTCACCCACCTATTTATCACTGCACAAAACCAAGAGAAGAAGCGAGTTGGTCAACGCTGCCCACCTGATCAGTGCCAGAAAAGAAAAGACACCCAAATCTCACCAGCCAGGCCAGCACACTGCTTCCTCCTACGCTTTAGGTAGGCTTGAGTAACACCAAAGGGGGCCACCAGCAGTTAGCTCTAGTAGAAGTACACCGGAAAGTGATCATCCTCTGGGAAGAGACAGAAGTCGGCCTCTTAGACCCACCTCCCTGATGGAGATTGAAAGGTTTGCCAGATTCTCGAGAGAGGAAATGCAAGAAAAGATAATGAATCTTCAGCACAGGTTTTCTATCTGCTGCAGCCTTTTCCAGCAGGGTAATACATACATGTCATGTAAAGAAAGTCTAAGCAAATCAGCCAGAAAATGCTGTTACAAAACAGAAGAGCAGCTTTAGAATATTACATAGTGGAAAGAAAGTGCTAACAGCTCACAGAAGCACAGCCATAAAGCTGTTGAGACAGGGAGACACTTGGCTGAGGTTCCCCAAAGGGTCTCAGCAAGGATCTAAAATGTAACCCGTATTCAGGGATCTCACTAAACACCACAGCTTTCCCAAATCACCATCAGACCAGCACTCTCCCAGTTTGTGAGACATCTGTGCTTGTCACAGACACAATCAGGAGTGGAGTGAGATCTTCTTCCATGATTCACCCCCATCCCAGTACTCCAAGGATTCATTGGCCAGCATTCTGAACAGCATAATCTTTCGTTATCTGATTTCACTTTTGTCACAATATTCCAAAGGCTCAATTTTTACAGGTGTGACCAGCTCCTCAAAAGTGTCTCCATGTGAGAGATGTGTAAATATGCACAGATCAGTATGTTCACTAGAAGACTCTGAGGAGTGTTGGGGACACTCAGCTGTACACGACACCCTGAGCTTTTCTGAAAACTTTTGTTAACAACAGTTGCTAAAGAACCCCAAAAATCTATCCATATATTTTTTTCTGTCTAATCAGACCTGGGCTTTAATGAATGAATTTATTTTTAATGTATCTTTCTTTGAAAACCATTTTCTCTAAATTCATTAGAAAAATACTTCCCATTTCTCCTGCCAGCTAGGATACACACTCACTATCTCACTTCTTTGTAAGTTTTACTCCAAATCAGAAGTGACTTAAATTATACCCTCTGCTCCAACTATTTCATTACAGTCCCTCTTCTGTCTATCTCAGGTGCTCACTCTCACTAGAATTAAGGTTATTACTGTCTGTACCAGCAATTTTCTTAGAATCATAGAATGGCTGGAATTGGAAGGGACCTTCAAGACCATCGAGTTCCAACCCCCTGCCATGGGCAGGGACACCTCCCACCAGACCAGCCTGGCCTTGAACCCCTCCAGGGAATGTTTAAAAAAAATAAGCTAAACTTCAATTTACTGAAGTAAACTTCTTACTGTTTCATGTCTGCACAGCAGGTAACACAGTGGGCTCCCGGCCCACACCAGAGGTCTCAAAGAGCTACCAAAAACCAAACAGTAAACGGCAAAATGTATTTTGGGGAAAGCCCACAAAGTACCATTCCTGGGAAACATCCCCGTGATGTCAGATATTTCTTCTCCTTGGAGGCAACTTCTTGGCCACTACTGACTTCCCAGAAAATCCTGATCTGGGTCAAGGTGCCACACGAGAAGTCGCCATCAAAAGGAGGGGAGTGAGAATGAAAACAAAACTGAAGAGAACTCAGAACCTGGCACAGTCTTCATCAATATCTCCAATCCTGTCCTGTGTGCCTCTCTATTTTTATCTTTGAGCACAGATTGCCTATTTTGATTCATTATTGCTTGTTTATTCACATGTTTTACTTCCTTATATACATTTTGCTTGGCCAATACAGAAAAAAATCAGTAACATTTTGATTTGCCCTGAGGCCCTTTTTCCTTCACAAACCGAGACTGTTCCCTCAGAAGAGAGGAAGACACCAGAAGGTTTGGGACCCACAGCGAAGGATGTGGCAGGGGGAGGCAGATGTGGTTCTGTTACAGGGCTGGGCTTCATCCTGGTTGTGTTCCATTCAGGTGACCAGCAGGAAAGGAGGCAAGGCTTTTTGGAGCCTTTCCCTCTGAGTGAGGCACACATCAGCAAAGGTACTAGATTTGTGCCATCTCTGCACTACAAAGGATTTTAGGACGGCAAAAGCAGGAGCTTTGATGCATCCTCCCCTTGTGCAGCCACTCGGAACACAGAGGAGTCGAGCCTGGATTATTTAGTTACATACACACATGCATATCTTTGTGCAATACGGATCTGTTAACTATTGTTTCTGCCACCTATCTCCATTATATTATATTTTTTCCCCAAAGTGAGCTTTTCTCAGCCATCTCTTACTCAAATGCTGAACAAATCACCTAAGACACAACCCAGACTGAAGAGGCCAAAGAGAGAAGAAAACGGTTGTTAGAAGGAGAGATGGAAACAGTCTGAAAACAAAAGCACTAGGTATCATCTTTTTGTGAGCATGACCCATACCTCATCCACAGAGGGTTCCATGCCCTGGAATACATATGGTGCAAAAGAGCTCCTTCACGCTACTCTCTGAGCTGCCAAAGTAGTAGACAACAACTCAAAGTAGTTTCTGCTGTGAATTCCAATGTCTGAAAATGCACGATAACAACCAACTTGATTACATCAATTACAGTCCTCAGCTCGAGCAACAAGATCTTACCTTTCTGTCCAAGGTCACTACCTTTTCTCCGTCCTACAGCCAGATGGATGTTTATCCACACTGAAGTTAAGCCCCTCAGGCCCGCTCAAAGATCCTTACAAATTCAAATCCCTTTCATGATTTCAGGAATTTTCAGTTCTTTTTTGCAGTTATGCCATTTTCTTACCTTTATCTGTGCTCCAGGTCTGTCTGTTGCTGTGCTGTTCAGGGTGTTCTTTGACCTCTGCATTCCCCGGTGTCATGAAGACTCTTAATTGGAATTCATCAAACTGGTTCTTGAACACTCCCCAGAAGCCACACCAGAGGCTTCCTTAGCAGAAACAGACCCTGCAGGTCACAAGAACACAAGAAAAAGACGACATCTGATTAGATTGCAAAGCAGCAAAATCAAAGCTGATTAAAATTTTTCTTCAATACTTTGTGGTTTTTGACCAAGTGAATTTGTACCCATAGGAAGTTACCCAAACTCCAGAAAAGACAAGACAGTTTTATGGTTTAAGAAAAAATAGTAATCCAGAGTTCTTAGCACTCAACAAACATTCTAGAAAGATGTGAATGTTTCTGGGATTAAGCCAACCTGTAGATTACTTGAGCTCCAACAAACCACAGATTCTTCCTACATCTCATTGCATAGTTCTTCTGCCTTCCTCTTAAGAGGAAGACATGGTGGACCAGGCAAAACGTGAGCCTGGCCCAGTCTTACAAATCCTGTGTTCCTAAATCCACAGATATAGCATTAAAAGCATGGAAAATCAGCCTGCAACTCTGGCCTACGGTTCTGATCAGAGCTGTTGCTGCAGGAGCTGCATATTGAATAATCTGTAAGCACCTGCCTTGCCATCCGGGCTGGCTACACGTTGTACCCCTGTTAGTTCTGAACACAACCTGCTTGGAGCTTACTTTGGTCCAGTTTGTTTCCATTATTTTATGCAGCCTTCAGTTTTGAATCATTGTCTTTTCAACCACAAGAAGTTTTTCACCTCCGTTTCACGATACAGAAGGATTTGTGTTGTTTCACTCTACCATTGCAACATTTAGAGATAATTCTCCATAAAAATATTTGTGTTTCTGTCCCAAATATTCAGTGACATAAGTGAAAATATATCCATTTACTCCATTAATGCATCCTATGTCATGTTCACCTGCCTGGCTCAGGACAGCCTGATCACAACCATTATTCTCAGCATCTTGGTTTGCGTTCTGCATCCATCACTGTCAATCACAAGTCCGAAGTCAAGAGAGTTACACTCATGTAAACAGTGCCTCCGTGAAACTGGACTCAGGCAGTGACTTTTACGATAGCTGTTTTCAAGTTCATTGCCACAGCTACCCCAGAGGAGCCTCCTACTGCACCATGATCATCTCATCTAGCCTCTGATACGAGATACCCATAGGGCTGCTTCCAATTAATTCCTGCTGTGGGTCCAATGCTGGGGGTTGAACCAGGGCAAGCTGTTTCTCAGGAACGTTTGCTACCAAGTGAAAAGGTTCTAGTGCTGGAAAATACAGCGAACCCCAGCTAAAATATTTTGACAGGTGATTACCTGCACTGCTGGAAATACGCACATCCTTTCTGGTTGAATTTACCTACTATCAACTTAGAGCTGCTGGAGCTTGTCAGGTCTTTGTATACCACGCTGCAGAGCCTTTGCTACCAAACTGTATGTTCTTCATTTTGATTCATATTTATAAACAGTAATACTACTAATCTTGGATTGAATAAGGGGGAAAAAACACCTTTATAAATAATCTGCATTTAGGATTCATATCTTTGTTTAAAAACACTCAAGCCCTACACAATCACCTTCTCATTAGCAATCAACGTTTCTGTTCCACGGAATTGTAACCAGCCAGGCTCTCCCTTCACAGATATTCCCAAATCAACCCGCCCTTCCCAGGCACCACGTACATCTCCCAGGTTTTCTGATTCAGCTCTGTCTGTCTGCACAAAAATCGCTGCTCAGTTGTTATTGACAATGTGTGTATGTTAGTTCCTACATGTATTTTTGTTTATTGTCTTAAATTACAACAAAGAGCAGGTCCTCACCCCAAACAACTTACACTTTAGGATCCCATATAAAAAATTGCTGCACTCATAGAGTCATAGAATGGTTAGAACTGGAAGGGACCTTAAAGATGATCCACTTCCAACCCCAGTTTGGCGTTTGCCGCTCATATTCAGTCTGTCTCTAGGCTCTTTAAGACATGGGTACTTGTTTTGTCAGCTGGATGGATGAAATCTTTGGTCCCAAGACAAAGACGATGACTGAGCACTGGTAAACTGGGAGGCAATTTCAGAAATGCCAAGCTCTGACCTAACACCACTCCCAGTGAGATCAGCAGGGAAGTTACTGGTGACTCTGCCACTCAGCACTGAGTATTTTGGAGCATCCCACTCAGCTTAGGGAAGAACTGTTGGAACAGGTCAGGTGAAGATGACACTAATGGAGCCTTATCCATCTGACATCCCTCCAATTGAGTCTTCAGTAGACCTCTTTGGATCACTGGAAGATTCCTAGAAAAGACATAATTCTTCGTATCTATTTAATCCTTATTCAAATACTTTAGTTTTATCCAAATTGAATTTCTTTCTGGCTTTGGTCAGTTTTAACGTTATCCACGCTGTAGGACACACAAGTGCACACACCCCCACACTTCTGAGTTCAGAAGTCGTGAAGCCAGAGGGACTAAAATGATTATCTATATTTTATTGGCTATAAACTGAATCCACGAGTCAGAGTCATGACATTTTAATGGCAACATAATTACAATGTATTTTTAATTATATTGGGAAGTCCCTCATTGTCCCAATCTTGGATGATGTGAAAAGATGTAACCTGGGATTGTCAAAGGCACGTATGGGATCAGGCATCCCCTTCTGACCCATACAGAGGGGAAACTGGGAGCCCAAATCACCGATGTTGCTTTGCAAGATGTGACTCCTTCTTGGATGCCCCTGACTAACAGACACAATGGCACATACCAATGCATCATGAGATGCTAAACACCACCCAGCACCTACCGAAATAGTACTTGGGCATGTATCAGCATTTTGAGGGTTAACCAGGTCTGTCCCTACCTTCCACACACTTTGGTATAGGGAGAAGCAGAGATGTGGCTATTACACATGGAGGCTTCTGGCTGAGCCCCAGAGATAGCACACAACAATTGCTGGATTTTACTTTTGGGGTTTTTTACTCTTTTTATTTCTTCTTTTTTTCCCCAAGCCGCGGTACAAATCATGGAAAAGCAGCATCCTGACTCCTGTCATGAGACAAGTGGCACTCCTTCCCCCTCCCGTCTTCTCCCCATCCCTCTTGTGCATTACCCATCACACCGAGTTGGACTGGAGGGAGCCAAAGAGGAACAGAATTTTTCCTTTCTCTTTCATTTTATTTTTTTTTAAACAATCTTCTCCTCCACCTCCCCTTTCTTCTACTCCTCCTCTTCTTCATCCTCCCCCCCCCCCCCCACCCCTCCCTCCTCCCCCCTCCCCCCCCCACACCCC
>VXBW01004867.1:114227-226819 GCA_013400375.1 Thinocorus orbignyianus
CCGGTATCCAACACTGTCAACCCAAACACATGATAAATTGCCCTGTCAACAGAATTCATTCAGGGACCAATTAATTCCACAGAAATGAACCAGGAGCCATCAGTTGCTGAAAAACTCCAAGTGCAGGGAGCGAGGAAGCTAGCTTTGTGAGTGAGAGAGAGAGAGAGAGAGAGAGAGAGGCTTGGGAAGTTAGTCTGACAGAAATTGGTCATTTAATGCTTAAGTGCACCGTAGACAGCCCTGTCATAGCAGCCGGCATGGCAAAAACTCCCCCAGTGCTTTATTTATTAATTATGTGGAGCAGCACGGGGGTCACTTCACTGTCTTGATACAGACTCATCAACTTTACTTCTTGTCACTGGAAGAGATCCCACAGCATGTGGGATAGAGGGCCGGGCCATATCCTGGCTCTGTCTCCTGCCATCCTGCCACAAACACAGGCCAGGAGCAAGTTTGTGAGAGCATCCCCCACCCTGTGCCACGGGTGAGAACAGGCAGCGGCGGGCAGGGACACGAGAACAGCAGGAAGTGGGAGGCAAACCATTATCCCCCTGCTGCCCAGCTCTAACGCAGAGGTGGTGGGAGCCTGGAGATTTCATTTGCAAAGCTTCCTCATTATCCTCCTTCAAATTCTCCTTAGCTGTGTTGCCTGCAAAAACGTGACAGCAGTGAAGCTGCTGATGTATTATGAGTAGTGTCTATCCCACCGATCAATAGCATCTCATTGCTCCTTATGGTATTCCCTCAGCTGTCCATACCAGCCCCTGCTTCTTGACTCATTCTTCTAAGTTCTCTGAGGGCAAGACCGTGTTCCTCCAGCACGTGAGGACAGCACCAGAAATACCAGGTTCTGACCCCTGAAAATTGCTCTTTGAATTGTAGTACCAGAAATAGTAACAGCAACAATTCTGTTTTTTTACAGAAGCACAGAAAACAAGGATGGAGTTGACTTCAGGAGATCATCAAGACCATGCCACTACCAAGGAAGGATCAACCATCACCTCCAACATAAGAAGGATGTGGAACTGTTGGAACAGGTCCAGAGGAGGGCCATGAAGATTATCAGAGGGCTGGAGCACCTCTGCTATGAAGACAGGCTGAGAGAGTTGGGTGCTGTTCAGCCTGGAGAAGAAAAGGCTCCAGGGAGACCTCAGACCACCTTTCCAGTTCCTAAAGGGGTTCCAGGAGAAATGGGGAGGGACTCTTCATCAGGGAGCGGAGCCATAGGATGAGGAGTAACAGTTTTAAACTTAAAGAGGGGAGATTTAGATTAGATATCAGGAAGAAATTCTTTCCTGTAAGGGTGTTGGAACAGGTTGCCCAGAGAAGCTGTGGCTGCCTCATCCCTGGAGGGGTTCAAGGCCAGGCTGGATGGGGCTTGGTGCAACCTGCTCTGGTGGGAGGTGTCCCTGCCCAGGGCAGGGGGTTGGAACTTGATGATCTTGAAGGTCCCTTCCAACCCAAACAACTCTATGATTCTATGATCATTAAAGTGCTTCTAAACCTTTTTGTCCAGCCTGTTTTTAGGAGCAGCGTTGAAGGTTACACAACAGGCTCTGGCAGACCCTCCAGCACATCAGATGACACACTAGATTTAGTTTAATGCCACAAACTACAAAAATGCATCCTCCTGATTTGGAGCTACCAGTCAGATACTTGGACAACACTTTGGAGGGACATCCTAGACTGCTCCATGGCACCCATCCCATCCCAGAGGCCACCTTCCAAGGTCACAGCGACCTTATAGTACCCCTGGGCCACCTCTCAAACTGGAGTAACCGTGCCAGTTTCCTTAAGAGAGAGATATTTTACCCAGGCCAAGGGGGAGGTATTTGTCCTGTCCTCAAGACCCAACAACATCTCTAAAGAGCATATCTGGAACACCAAAACCCAGGAAGTGAATATCCAATCCATGACAATTTGCATTTCTGTATTTATCTAGATCTCTGTTTATGACCCCACTCTCTCAGTACTTACCCAGTAAGGGATAAATCTGAGTGTGTTACGGAAGGCACGGCCTGGTCAGGAAACCCAGCTGACAAAGGACTATTGAAGTCACACGGGATCCTTATACAAATCCCTTCAGACATCAGCTGCAGCAGAGTTTCTCAATCACACTTTAAACATGCTTTTTAGCATTCATTTCTTGGTAGCAACCAATATTTCATAGAGAAATTTAGATTAAAAATGTTTTCTGTTCCTTGGTTTCACAAGAGAAGAAGGGGGGCATCTTTTATTTTGGCTAACAAGTGACGTATACGGGCAAAGGCGGTTTTAGCTGATGTGCAGAATGCAGAGTCTGCAGTAATTTTTAGCACTGACTCTTTGGTCTAACTGCCTGTGAGGTGAGTGTCTGAGTGCATGCTGGAACAGGAACCGCTCCCTTCACTTCTTGTAATCATTATAATATAGGATTAGTCAGGAAAAAGCGGTCATTTTTTTAATGGAAAAAAATAATAATCAGAGATTCCTGTTCATTCTGTTCATTTCATTCCTGCGCTTCGTCTGAAAACTGATAGGGAAAACAACCAACTTAAAAAGTGAAACTTAAGTATTCAATTGTCATTTATTGGCCCTTAAACCCCTCATATTTCAGATAATCAGAACAAGGATGATATTACAAGCTAATCTATTTGATTAATGCAATTTTCACTTGATTATAACTTCTTTGTAACAGGAACCACGAATGCCTGGGAACCATAAGTAATGCTGAGGTCACTCGGATATTGTAGTGATACTATAAATAGTCAAAACAACAGATAAATATTTTAAAATGTTCCTACTTGGCACCAGAAACCAACTACACTTCACAAAGCAGGCATGACAGGGGAAATCAGATAGGAAACAGCTTTGATAATGGACCTAATAATGATCAGGTCAGAAAAATTACTTTTGTCTTGGGATGGACTTTCTTAGGGAGATGCTCATCACTTTTATTGTCTAAAACCACTGGCAATTGTTTGACAATGACTTATAATGAGAACCTGGGGGGTTTCAGTGGGTACAGACCACCCTCACCCACAGTTATGCACACAGAATCACAGAATTGCCCGGGTTGGAAGGGACCTTTCAGATCATTGGGTCCAACCGTCAACCTAACACTGACTCAAACCATCACCAAACTGTATCTCTAAGCACCACATCTACCCATCTTTTAAATACCACCAGGGATCAAGGACACTGGCCTTGCAACGTAACTAGTACTGATGAGCAGGAAAAAATGCCATGTGATTCCGGGAGATCCACATGGACTGTTGCTGGGATCCTCCCTTGGAAGAGGGAGGTAAATCTATAGGCCATTAACTCAGTCAAGAGCAGAGGATGAAAAGTGGGACTGATGAACTTTCTAGTAACCGGGGCTGTTAGCTGCAAGCATTCAACAAGTCAGGAGAAAGCCTTTAAATCTCAGAAGCAAAGGATGACTGAGGATTTCCTTCTCCTTTTTAACCCTTTCACCCTCTCAGCCACACGGCTAGTAAAGCGCTGTTCTAAAAATGACACAAAAAGAGCAATCACTGCCCTTCCTGGAAATCCCAACTTTGTGCTATCATCTTTGATTCTTTTCAGCTGAACTGAACATTCTGCCCATCCATCCAGCTGGAATCCTTCAACACCATCCAGCTGGGTCTGCACAGCTGTTCTTAAGTGCACCTATAGCCACATGCCCAAAACACTGGGGAAGGCGAGATGGATGCATCAGTGCAGGAATACAAGTATGGGTTCAAGGAGATGCAAAGTACCTACTGAAGCCCACGTGTGTGAACGTGGTGTCACAAGAAGAGAGAACTCCTGCCATAAAGGTCATTGTGAGCAGAGAAACCTTGGTTTGGCCCTGGAGCTTACAATGAGGGCTTGTTTTCCAGTAGGTGAAGCCAAGCTGCCTTCACTTTCTGCACGATGAGAGTTTTCAAAGAGCACCTGAATAATTCAGGGAGGTTTTGATCGGAGTGCAGACGGACAGAGGCATAAACTGTTCCCAGAGCCAGCTGGGAAGCAGTATTCCTGGCACTTCTCACCTCCTGCCACTTCTCCTTGACATCTGATCCCAGGCCAGCAGCTCTACCAGCTCTCATTGTGCTAGGAACTCAGTGACGTGCTTGGTGTCAGTGGAGACCCCACGGTCTCTACCTTGCTGTGTGACACCCATTTACCCCGCGAGAAGCACGATGGGGCATGAGAGCACACACTGCTCCACAGGTCTGCTTCCAAGGATGGATGAGATTGCCCCGTGGGGAGAAAAGTTCAGCACATCCACATCGCTGCTTGGCCGAAAATTGCCTCTGATCTAGAGGCAAAAGGACAGTTTGAGTCTATTTCTGGGTTGGGACAGGGTCAGAGCTGGGGTAGGCGTTTTGTACACAGCCATGAGAAAAGGTGACAAGAGTTTTTACTAAGCCTCTGGGGTCTCCCTGTTGCTCCCTTCCTTTTTCAGGTAATTCTGCATCTCAAGTCAGGCTTTATTCAGCCTGTCAGGATTCACCCTGACGGGTTGAGGATCATCTGTGATTCACACCAGCAAAACCAGGAAAAGGATCTGGTCCTTTAAAGCTACAAGTTACATACCTTTCATAGAGTATTTACAGTTTCTGATGAAACAATGACTTGATGCTACATCAAGGACTTGATTTTGTCCAAATACATGCAGAAGAGATATTGAAAATCAATTTATTCATGTTGACTTTAACAGACCACACATGTCTCCACATCTTGATTTGCATGCCTAGACCTCCATTGCGCTAAGGGGCCAGGCTGCAGTTCTACCTTCCCCTGGACTGTGTGGCACAGATTCCAAACCAAAGGGATGGGGATGAACAGACAAAAGCAGAAAAAAGTTTAATATCTCTGCAGATGTTGTGTCCTGTAAAAGCATGACTCTGTCATTCAAACAAGATGCAATAGAATTCCTTCCAGCCACAGTAACTGCCTTCCTAGTGGCTTTCTGAGGACATGTTTGAATGGATCCCACCACCACAGGTTCTCAGCCCTGCACAGGAATTGCTCACTTTGGCCTTAGACTATCACAGCACTTCTCCAGGCACTCAGACCCGTGCCCATTTTACAGCCAGAGAGCTGAGGAAAGGGATTAATTACTGTGTGCGTGGTCACACTGCAACTCAGAGCTGAGCAGAGAATCGAAGTAATGTCATTTAGATGCCACTTAAAGTCACTTAGTATTTGATCCGCTAGGCTGTTCTTCCCACAGCCGATCACCCTTTTGTATGTAAATCAGCCACTAGAGCTGGAGGAAAGGCACTGTAAAACTTTGATATTGAGAGAGGGAAAGAACCTGCTGAAAAAAATAATATCTAATCAAGAGAGCAAAGTACCTGGCAGGGTTTGCAAAGGGAAAAAACATGCTGTGGTTCTCAGTTGAACGTGCAGAGGTACAGAAGTCTCTCCTTGCCATGCACATGGCTCCGGTCCCTGGAACTTTCTTTCACCTTTCAGCCAAGCAGCGCCACGTGTCTGCGAGCCCAGAAATGGGCTCTTTGTCCCAGGATGAACTGAACGTCCTTCGGGACCCATGATTTACCCATCACAGAGCGACAAGCTTTGTAGCACGAAGACAAGAATTAGACTATGTGAGGAGAAGAGAGAAAAGGTTATGAGTAGGAATTAAAGGATGAAATTAAAGAGAAACACAGTCCTGGAGTGCAAAGATGCAGACGAGCAACGTGTTATCTGAATGTGTTGTCCCAGTCAAGCCCATAAGTCTACTAAAGGAGCACCATTGCACACACAGTGTTTGCAAACTCGGGCCATGATTAAACAGCAATGACATGTAGCAGGCTATGAAGGGAAGCAGCGGGTGCTAAAATGCTTAGCTGTTTTTCTTTTGAGAAATCAAGTGTGCTTCAAAGATAACAGGCCATGAAGATTAAGCTGCTACTGCACCAAAGGAGAAAAGCAGATGGAGCCACCAGCACCGCCACAGCCGAGTACACAGAGATGCTTAAAGGCTGGAGATTTTATCAACCCCTGCTCAAGGAGGACGGCAGGTTTCAGCTCTGGAAGGTGAAGAGAGGCAAAGAGGAAAAGAAGGGGAGGAACACAAGGTAGAAGGATTTCATTAATTAAAAGAGATTAATTAGCCCCATAAAAGCAGGCACCATGGATTACAGCAATTGTCAGCAAAGTGCAGTGACAGCTGCAGCAGAGCTGGCCTGGCCACTCCTGTCCCCAGCCACTGGCCATCTCCCCACCTCAAGCCATGCAGGCAGTAAAGCTCGGGGAGCTTCCAAAATGAGGGATAACTTGGAAGATGGAGCTCATCTGGAAAGTGGAATGAGCTGGTGCTGGTGTTTTATACTTTCCATGTCACCTTGAGCAAATCACTGATCTTGCTATGCTCCAGTTCCTGGAATGGGGAGATATTTCTTCTGAACTGCCAGTTTAAATTGTAAGACCTTTGGGGCAGAGAGTAGAGCACACCTCCTATTATATTTCTAAAGGATCAGTAAGCATTAAAGAAGAGCTGCAGTAAAGAGCGAGTCAGCTGGTAACCAGGGTCCGGATGCATAACAGCTGAAGTTAGAGAAAACACTCCTGCATTCCCTCCACCCCATAATGCACCTTTCATATCAATAAAGTATTTCATAATTTCACTATGTCAGAGGCATTTTTAAACTCTAAAAATTTGGAAGCGAGTATTTTCTTTTTATTTTTTGATAAAGTTTGTATTTCTATTGAAAACGTTCTCACTGCAATTTTTTTCTATCTGTAAAAGATCAGAATAAGGAAAGGTTCTAAAAATCACATCATCTTGACTTTGCCAAGGTGAAGCATTTACCTTGCTTTGAAATGACTTCATCCTGTTTAGTCAAACTTTTCAAAAACTAGTCTTGTTCTGGATCACAGCACACTTTTTGATGTATTAAAATTCCTAAGAAATTCTGTATTTACAATCTTCCTTCTAACGCCCTCCAGTACGCTCCACTGCAGCACCACCAGCAACACACACTATTTCCATGTGAAGCATCTTTGTATTTGCTATTCAGCATCTATCAATCCTCTAAGAAGAGAATCCTCTTCTTATTTGGAAGCCAAACAAAGTGTGTTACAAGGTGTAGTTCAATTACATTTATGCCCAGCACTGGAAAATCTGATCTCCACTAAAGGTCCCATTTGTTCCTTAAACCCACAGGAGGTACTTCCACATATGCCAGAAACAGAGACTGGAAATCTCAGGGGAGAGCACTCTGAGAGGGTTCTGCTCTCAGCTTTCTAATTCTCAAAGACACAAAAGTGTCCTTGCAGAAATTTCTTAGCTTCTCATTGCCTCAGTGTTTCCACATACAAACTGCAGATAATATCTAATCCAGCTTCATGAACTGTTGTAGGGCAAACACAAAGCAACTGAAACAGACTTGGTACCTCCTAGAATGGAAACACTCAGTTTCTCTCCAAAAACCTGAATGTCCCAGGCAGACTTCGAGAACCTTCAAAACCAAAAAACTAAATCCCAGCAACAAGCTGTTTGGGTTTTAGTTTGGGTATTTTTTTTCCTGCTCTCAAGTGCCACTGCAAGTCACACACATCATCTGGACTCCAACATGGGGCAAAGAAAATGTGAAAACTGCTGGTGCACTGCTGTGCACTCTGCCGCTTGGACTGTAACTTGTGAGGGACTCTTTCTTGGCTCCAAGCCCAAGGTGCAAGGAGATGAAACTAAATACATTAGGTGACATTGGGTGAGTCACTTCTCTTTCCCCGTATCTCACTTTTCCCAGAAACAAGAAGGGGAGGGAAGGATGGAGGGAGGTAAATGACCTACCTCCTGGGATCAGTGGAAGGAACGCAGTTCACCCACATCCTGAGTATACAACATCTGCCCAAAAGATGCGTCAAAAGCATCTTCTGACCCAAGTACCCAATATCTGTCAGAATCATAGAATGGTTCGGGTTGGAAGGGACCTTTAAGATCATCCAGTTCCAACCCCCTGCCATGGGCAGGGACACCTCCCACCACACCAGGTTGCTCCAAGCCCCGTCCAGCCTGGCCTTGAACCCGTCTAGGGATGGGGCAGCCACAGCTTCTCTGGGCAACCTGTTCCAGTGCCTCACCACCCTCACAGCAAAGAATTTCTTCCTGAGATCTCAACTAAATCTCCTCCCTTTTCAGCTTAAAACTGTTACCCCTCCATCCTATCTCCTTTGCTCCCTGCTCCTTTAAGATGCTGGAGCCAGCAGCCCTGTAAGGCTCTGTGCCTGCCTGCTATGCTCACTGCAGCCATCTCAGCACAGAGAGTCAGACTCTGGGCTGCTCCAGTCTATTTTATCACAATTTACTCGGTAACAGGTTACAAATGTGGCATCTGATGAAAATAATGAGCTTTGATGTCACTTAGTGCACGAGGCTCCCTGTGTGTGTGCAGGGAATAGCAAACAAGAGCCAGCCTGGCCTCCTCGCAGGTGCCAGCACAACCGGTCCCACAGCAGCATCCTCCCACCTCACTCTGCCTCGGTGAGTGTCACCCACCTCAACATCCAGCCACTGTCACAGACTCAGTGCAACATCAAGGTCACCCACAGCAGGGCCACTCTCTGCTGTGATGGGTCAACATCCTTGGGAACTCACCCAGCAGCCTGCAAGCCAGGTCTCAAGGACCCTTGTTATGCCCCCAGGTGCATCTATGTCCCAGTTCCAGCCACAGGCAAGGACCAGTCCATCAGGAGAAAATGGTCCCTCTTCTTGTCTTGGCAGCATTAGTATGATGGGAAACATTTTGGAATGAAAAAAATCCCACTGAGAAGCTAGAGGAAGGTCACCCAGCTCTTAAGTGACTAAGTACTCCTGGTCTTAGGGAGCAGTCAAGCCAAGCTGTACCAAAGATTTGCTGAGTGGCCCCAAACAAAGTCCCTTTGCTCTTCTAAGCCTTGGTTTTTAGGCTGCTGGATGGAGATGGAAGCCCTCCTATACCCCATGGAAGAGCCATGAGGGCAAACCTAATAAATAAATGCCAGGGTTGATAGGCAAAGAGAAGGGATCTAGAGGCTGGTGGGGAAGAGTATGAGCAGATGCGAGACAGAGCAGAAAGAAGGGTCAGAGAGGATGGGATGGCATCGAAAAGAGCATGAAATAAAGGCTAAAGTAGATACAGGAATGGGAAATAAATGAAAAGGGAGGGGTTGTGGGACACATCTAAAACACAGCTCTGCACTCATACTCCGAAGTTTTGCCACTCTTTTTTGGTTTTGTTTTGTTTTTGTTTTGTTTTTTTGTCTTGTTACGAAGCTTGGATTTGTCTATTTTCAAAGTTTCCACTTAAAAACAACAAAACAAAGCCAACTCCTCCCCATGCCTTTAGACAGAGAAGTAGGACAAGAATCCATTCTCTTGGATTCAGTATTCTCAGATGCTTTGGCCAGGCATCCTGACCAAATGCCTGACCTGATACTGGGACTGGAATGGGACAGATTTAAATGCTTGAAAATCCCCTAGAGGAGTTCCCTGCTCAGAGGAAAGGAGCCTTGTAGCCCCAAACATTTCCTGTTGCTACTATTTAAGTTTTATTTTGACATATAGAAATACACCACTGCTGCATACAGACTCCCAGTCTCTTGGGAATAGGGAACAGTATAAATAAATAAAGTAAATAAAATAATCAGTGCTTCACTCTTTTTCTGCTCAGGAAAACCAATTGAAAAAGCTACCCAAGATGTAGAAGACTCTTAGAATGCCAGTGCTGGACTAAGGGGCAAAAGCTGAGGGTGACAGCACTCATTTTGCTCCCCTCTAGGACTCAAAATCCAGATCGTGGTTCCCCACGTGTGAGAGGATACAGTCTTCCCAAATTCCAGACCACTTGGATTATAAAGCCTCTGGGATATAACCTACTGTTTTTACAAAAAAAAGCCAAAACAAAATACAATACAAGGTCTCAGATCTCACGAGGGCCTTTCATTGCTACTGTAAAATAAACCCTAACCCCACTCCTCTCATTAAAAGCTCACCCTCTTCCCCAGAGCTCCAACGCTGCTCACAGTCAGGTCACTGCACAGAGCCCCTGTGCAGGGAAATGGCAGCAGGACAAGAGAAGGTGGATGAGGACATACTTCGGTTTGTCGAGCTGGTCACAGTGCCACCTAGCTTTTTTTCCCCTCAGCTGACAGCATAATGCATATAAAAAATGCAAATCATAGACTCAGTGCACACCAAAAGCTAACACAGAAGTACATGAACAGGCAGAAAATGTAGGGTATAAAAGGGCTGCTTTAATCTAGTGGAGAAAGAGTTAACTAGAACCAGTGCTTGGAAGTTAGAAAACACACAATTTCAGGTAAAAAAATACAGTCCACGGTTCTAATTTACAGTGATAATCTATTAGAACAAAGTATCATCAGAATTAGTGAGTTCTTACTCTTTTAATAACATGGGTACAACAAATGCCTCACTCAGGAGGGCACAGTAGATTATTTCAGGATCCATTCTACGTGTAAATTGGTTGTTACCCACGTGTCCACTGCTGTCAGGTCCCTCAAGTTGTCATCTCTCCTGATCATGATGAGCATACCCACCTTTGTCACACCTGTAAGTGCCTCTTGCCATTGTTCCTTCCTTTTTCAGGTCATTAGCAAATATACTAACCAATGCTGGCACTGGTACAGATCCCCTGTTTTGCCTGATGTAGTTCTTTCAGCAATATCATGGAATGGTTCAGGTTGGACGGGACCTTCAAGATCATCCAGTTCCAACCCCCTGCCCTGGGCAGGGACAACTCCCACCACACCAGGTTGCTCCAAGCCCCATCCAGCCTGGCCTTGAACCCCTCCAGGGACGGGGCAGCCACAGCTTCTCTGGGCAGTTCTCCCCACATCCCTCACCAATCTGCTTCCAAATGGATTCTTACATTTGGAGAGAATTTTTTTCCACCAGTTCAGTGTATGGGAGTCTCTGAGATACGGCAGCCAAAATATCTCCTCTAAACCTCTGTCCACAGCCATCTGAGAGTTCCCCTTCTGTAAAGGAGACTGAGGTTTCCTATATTGCCACAAGAGAACAACGTCCAGAGGCACAGAGCCTTTAAATGCCCAACTCTCACTGATCTCAGCGCTGAGTGACCCTTACAGGTAACAGCTCAAATAACATTATGGGGAGAGAGCTCTACTCACAAATCCTATGTTTTAGCCAAAATGCTTTGGAAGCACAAAAACAGGCCCCCAACCCCAGCACAAACCTTCGTGCTCTCCTGCAGATGATATTGGGTATTCAGGAGACGCACTAAAGCCAGCATAGGAAGCAGTTCCCATCTCTCTTCTCTTCGAAACGCCAGCAAAGCCAAGGCCAGCTCAACTCTGCACCCAGAGAACAGCTTTCTCTGTCTCTACATCCTCCAACCCCTAACCCCTGGGGCCTGCTGACTGCGACAGATAGGAAAGCTCTCTGCAGCACAGTGTCTGCTGGAATGTTTTTTAATTATCTCTGGAAAGTATGGACTGTGTATCATCATTAACTGGACTAAACACTGACGGTCAGTGAGTCAGGTACCAGTAAACGGTGCAATTAACAGCCAGAGGAGAGAAGTGTATTCAATCTGAAAGCTTTCTTTCTCAATCCATCTCCACTCATCACCCAAAGTGCTGAGCAGCGGACTTTTACTTTCAATTACATTAATCAGGTTAATTCCAAGTTAAAGTCAACATTTTAATCAAGAGGCAGCAAACTCGCACAGGGATGTAGAGGGCTGAGGGAAAGAAAGGAGGGAAAGAGGGCAAGAGGAAGGAGGAGGAAAGGAAAGGAAAGAAGGAAGGATAGAAGATGCTGGGAGAGAAAGCAGGATATTTCAAGTGACAGGCACCACAAAGAATTAACTGTGATAAACGAGGAATAAGCTTTTATGTCGGACCTCTAAGTTAAAGGGGGTTAGTATTTATCTCTTTGTAACTTTGGGACACTGGGTTGTGCAGGAAATCTGGAATGTACATCAGAGCTGTCTCAGGAGAGCTGTATTTTATGGCAAGGACTGTCCATGGGAACATCTTCTCTAAAGAGCCTGTAACAACCAAAGTCACGGACCCAATCCCACTGTGTCTTCTATCTGCCCAGGCTTTAGTCTCCCCCCAGTCCTGCAATGCCTCAAACCCAAGTGCTCCAGCACATTGACCAGAAATTCCACCTGCACCAGCAGCTGAATCAATCACAGATCAGATACTTCAGACTGAAAAAATAGGGCATTAAGTGTTTTAAAGAAGCCTGCTCTGATGAGAACTTTGTACGTCACTGCTAGAGATTTTTAAGCTAAGTGAAGGTTGAGGATGCCCAGCTTCCATCAGATTTTAGAAGGACTTGAGAGCCTAATTTCATTTAGCTCCTCTACAAGGGATCCACATCTGCAGAGGAAACCAGAGAAAGGATGCTGGAAGGTTCATCTGGCCTGAAGGTCCTCACTCTCACCAGGGGAAACAATGTGTGTGGGCTAAGATGCTGATGAGACCTAAGAGTTTTGGTTCTGGCCCATCACACCCTTTTCTTTCACAGTTGCATTAGTTCAGAGTTTACAGAGGAAGTTCAAGAAGGTGCAGCTCTTGTTCTCCAGAGCCCTACTGAGTCCTGTCAGAGGAGCAGTGGTGGTTCATGACCATTGCCTGGATGGTGTAGCTAAGAGTTCTTAGACTGAATCACTGAGGGCGCTCACCCTGGACCTGAGCACACTCTGCTAATCCTCACACTGTAATTGTCAATTTTTTCTCTTGGAAGTTTGACCAAGAAATGGGAGGAAGGTTCAGAAGATGGGAAAATAGAAGCTGAAGGAAACCCCATTTTCTGCAGGAAAGGGGCACAGGGTACAACAGGAACAAAGTACTGACTTCTCCCATGACCTTGGGTGAATCATTTCTCCTGAGCCATGATTATTCATGCAGTGAGGACAGCACTGCTGCATTATTTTCCCAAAGCACTTTGACAAAAGAGCTGTAATTTAGTGCTTTTTTCTTAATTTTTTTTAAAGAGGAGATTGTGGGCACGTAACTGTAGTTTATAATTAAATCCTGCCCAGGACCGTGTTCTTCGACTCAGCCGGATAGTATCTTTACCATCTCGGAAAAATACAGCCAAATTATCTGAATCTGAACAGGAATCTGAAACAACAAAAGAGTGCAAAAGTATTAAGAATTCTACAAGGAAAGGATAGATGTAAAGTGAGGAAAAGCCCACAATGGGAAGATGTCAATATGCATTACCTACTAAAATTCAAGCTTAGGGGTCCTTTCAAACAGCAGCAGGCATCGTGGTTTGGTTCCCATGCTTGTGAGATTTGATAACATCATGAGGGCCACGTGCCCCAGCAGAGCAGAAACGGTACCTGCCTTTGGAAGGGAGTGAGAGACAGTGAAACATCACCATTCATTCCCAAAAGCCATCAGGAGCAGAGCTCCAGGACTTTCTCCCCAGCAGGAGCTCAGCTCCAGCACTTCTGAATTTAAATTTTAAAAAGTTCCTTGCTGTTTTGCTTGAACAGGGAAACAAATGATGCAAAAATAGAAAGATTGGAGTAAATAAAATAAGAGCAAGCAGTTAATTAGTGGGTCTGATCAAGAATGTCCCGCCGTGCTCATTCTTCCTCCAGCATTCCCCACTCCCCCCTGTGCTCGGTGCTCTGCTCAGACCCACACTGCAGCAGCAGAGATGTGATCCTGTGCTGCCTTCTCCCCTCACCTCTGCCCACCAGTTCAGATCTGGAACTGAAACATCCCTCTGTGCCACCTTAACCAGCACTCCCCAGTACCAGCCTCCCTAGAAATATCTTCTCTTTTTCCTTCCCTGCTCTCACCATCACAGCCAGGAAGCACAAGAGGTTTCAGCAGTGGCAGGAAAACATCCTAAGAGTAGGAAGGTAATTAGGAATGTGACGACTTAGCAAATTAGTTTGGGATCCAGAAAGAATATGAAATGATAAAGAAAGATTCTGCCAGGCCAGTGGAAACAGCAAATTGCTTTTGTCTGCAGTCAACCTCCTCAACCTGAGAATCACTGCTAAAGTCAGCCAGGGCCAGGAGAAGCAGGAATATTGGCCCGGGGGAGCTGGAGCTCGGGGCACAAGGTCCTGCTCCTGGCTGCACCACTGTAACTGTGGCTCCATCACTTTGCCGTACCAACTGTTGGTGTGACACCTTTGTATGGACCTTTCCTGGGCTGCCCACCTCTCCTGGAACAGCTCTGATAGGGCTTAAACCTCGATCAAGAGCTGGTTGGTGAAACCACACCTAAAGATGCAGTAATATTGGTAAAAAAGGAGTTATAGCTATAGTTTGTTTTACTTGGATTCAGCAGGGAAGTACACAGCTCAGTTTTGCAGCCACAGTAGAAATGCTTCACTGGTGTGTTATACTTGTATTTCTACACCATTAAAATCTCTGCATGTGCATATGGCTTTACCATATGCCCATAGATGGCCCCATTCTTGACAGCCAGTTCTAGGGGCTACTGAAATGTATAACTAAGAACAGGGCACCTTCTGAAAAAACACCTAAGCCATATCCTGGGTGCTGAAGAACTCCCACACCCACCTCCGTATGGCAGGGCGATGCCATCACACCTAAACACAGGCCGGGAAGCCAAAACACAGAACAGGAAAGAGGGATTTTCATAATGAAACTCAACAATTCTGACCTCCTTCTCCTCAGCACTCCTATCCTTCAGCATCCTCCAAACCAGTGCTCTGCTCACTAACCTAATTCATTACCAACTGTGTCGATTTTCACATCCCACTCTACAGCCTTCCCGGGGCTCAAACCTTCATCTGCCACACACACCTCGTGACTTACACACATCTTACTGAAATTGGATCCACTTTGCCATGAATCCTGCTGATTCCCCTCATCCTGAGGCTCTGGGAAGTGATGTGGAGTGGAAAGCGGAGTTAGTGGTCCTGAACCCGTTGGCAGAGCTCCCATTTCATTGCAGTCCAAGGGAAAAACCATAAATCATAGCTCCCAGGGATGGCAAACGTCTGGGAGGTCATGTTCTCCTCCGAACACACTGTGCCTTGCTAGGGGCTTCAAAGTCCCCCCAAATCCTGCACTGCTCTGGGGAGAAGGAAGGAAAATCTCCATTTCCATTCCCCTTTTCCCTCCAAGAGGCTCCTGCCGAAGGACGGGCTATTGATTCCTCTCCCTCCAGCCTCTCCAGCAGCTCGAGGCTTGGGCCGGGTGGAGTCGGACTCAATCATAATTGCATTTGCATAATACGTTTTACCTTTCTCTCCTCTGCTGTAGTTTTCTGAACTTGCCAAGTTGCAAGCTGACCCCACGAGCCAAGGCGTGATTAACTGAGAAATTCACAGCAGCGCCACTTTAATCAAAGGGGACAGAGGTTACAACAGCTCAATATTAGTGATAACCAGCCTTTGATCCACAGAGCTAGGCCAAGCCTGGCAGGCAAGCCGGGAGGAAATGCACCGTCAGGGCTTTTGTGGGGAAATAATACCTTATTAACCCCTTCATCTAACCTGCTGTGGGTGAGCGGAGAGAATCATCAGGAAAAAAGTCCCTTCCAGAGTCTTAATTACAGCCCACCAAGCTGCTCCTTTTTAAGTCTCTACCCAAAGGTGTTTGGTTTTAGCAAAGAGCCAACTTCCATCTCACAAGATCGATCTTCTCATGGTGGTGGCAGCTTCTAAAGCCTCCTGCTCCTACTTGGGACCGAGTATCCAGCTCAGAAACATGCAGGCTACTGGCCTTAGCACTTCCCTGCGGGTCCCTAGTCACCGGCCGTGTCCCGAGTCTGTTCCCCACTGCCAAGAAACCTTGGCCCAGTCCCTCGACCCTCTGTGCCCTCCCTTCCCTTTTCCTGCTTTCTACCCAACTTCCCTCTTTTGTCTGAGGAAAAGCTGTTTCTTAACACACAGGTCCACTAGTATCTGAAATAACGGAGCTGACCCGATTGAACCTTAACGTGGCCTTCTGCAAACAACTAAAGATCATGGTCATACTCAGGTTGAATCAAAGACAACATTAAATCCAAAGGATGGGAAAAGTAACATTTGATGAGACATTTGTTAATATTCAACCTGTAGACCTGAAACAGAAAACAGAATCCTGGGGAGAACCAAGCCCCAGTTATGGTATCCATGGAGAAATTAAAAATTCCCTATTTTTTCCATTTTAAAATTTGTTTAACCTAGGACTGGAAATGACCTACATAAAAAGAAATCTGTCATAGGGTAAGTTTCCTGAAAGAAACAAGTTTGGGTCAATCAAAATGCTTTATTCCAATAAAATAGAAATTTTTAAAAAGTTACTTTTTAAAGAACCATCTAAATTTATAGAATCAAACACATTTTTGAACAAGTTATTTTGAAGTGAAAAAAACCAACACCTTTTCATTTTGGAGGAGGGAGATGGAAGGTGCCAATTGTACTGAGAAGCTTCCAACAAAAACTTGTGAAAATAAATTTCAGCAAAACTGATATTTCATCGGTAAGTTTCTGTTTTCAGTTAAATTGTCTTCTCTGGTGGAAAAAACTGTTAAAGCTAAACAATTCCTCTGATAATCTTGTTTTTGGGGGACCACAACTAAAATAAAATGTCATTTTCCTGAATGTTCTTTATTTACCTACTCTTACCATCTTTCCTCAAACAGAGACACAGGGGAAGCCTCACCCTTGCTGCACAGACCAAAAGGACTCAAAATTTCCCAACCAAGAGTGAGGGAACTGCCCCCCTCAAACCAGGGGCCAGCAAGGGTGAAGAAATTCACTCAAGTACTCCCAGAGCAATGTGATGTGGAAACCAAGTGCTCTCCCATTGAAAGGAGGGCTTTCCATTATGGTAACATTATAATTTTGGGCTATGATTTTAAAAAATTATTTGGGTCCCTTTTTGAAGGACTGTGTCTGGAGACCTTGAGGAGTCCTCATTTTTGAAGAGCAAAGGGGCCAAGAACCAGAGAACCTTCCCAGACTGTTATTGCGGCTACAGACGGCTGCAGGTGACTGTTCCATTTAACAGACTGAAGCCCAGCAGACCCTCGGCAAAGCCACATCTCAGCTGGAGAAGGTCAGCTCTCATCCTGTGGATCCCATTTCCACATGTCTCTGCTCCCTCCCCTGTCACTTACTTCTCATCCCTTCCTCATGGACCATCCTCAGCTATACCTGTCACTTCTGATTTCCTTCTTCCTCTTCAAAGCATTGTTTTTGTGTCTCACCCACCTCCATGTTAAGAATCTCTAAGAACGTGAAAGGGAGAGACAACAACTCTCATTCTGACAGAAGAAAAAGTATTTCAGGAGAGATGGGGAGGGACTTCTCATGAGGAAGTGGAGCGATAGGACGAGGGGTAATGGTTTTCAACTGAAAGAGGGGAGAGTTAGATTAGATAGTAGGAAGAAATTCTTTGCTGTGAGGGGGGTGAGGCACTGGAACAGGTTGCCCAGAGAAGCTGTAGCTGCCCCATCCCTGGAGGGGTTCAAGGCCAGGCTGGATGGGGCTTGGAGCAACCTGGTGTGGTGGGAGGTGTCCCTGCCCATGGCAGGGGGGTTGGAATGAGATGATCTTGAAGGTCCCTTCCAACCCAATGATTTCAGTAAAGGAAGCACTATACACCAAAAGCCTGCAGTGCCATTCCTAACCTCATCCCTGTCCATCAGCAAAACAAACAGACCACCAGTTTCTAGCAACAGGAACCAGTCCTCCAGCCCAGCACACGCAGGGTACAGCCCACTGGTAGAGGACAACAACCGGTATCACACCAACCCACTCAGCACATTGACCTCTGCCGGTTTACACACTATAGCACAAGGCTTTGGCCTCTTCCCTCCCCCTTCCTTCCCTACCGCCTCCCCTGCACATCCATTCATTAATTGATCCCTGATCATCTCACGGATTTATTTCCCTCTTTCCCCAGGGCAAGTCCACCCCCTTTCCCCTTGTTCTCTGCCATTAAGATGGGTCTCACATCACCATGCACAGCGGCACACGCACAGCTCCAAACACCTCAGGGCAGGCACATCATTTCCAATTGTGAGCAAATGCTGTTGGTTTTCATTAATCTGCAGACACTATATTTGCCAATTTCTCCAACTTTTCTTTCTCACTCTCTCTTTCTGCTCCAAGGCAGGTGAGTGCATCAATTTTCTTCTCATCTGTGGCAGTTAAATTAAATGGAATCGGCCTGATTGCTGAAAATCAAAGAGAAGGCTGATAAAGCAATTAAATCCCTCTAATTCCTCCTCTTGAAAAGGTGCAGCTTGGCTCAGAAGCTAATTAACTTCATAATGAAAATCCTTCTTCACCCTTTTAGGCTTTCTTTCCTTCTTGTTTTTGGTAGAGGTGGTAGGTTGCCTGTAGAAGAAGGGGGATGATAAACATGGGTTCCTTGGACGTGGCAGACAACCAGGTGCGTGTATCACATCAGAGTCTCTCCAAGGAGTTAACGTGACCAAATCCTCCTACGTAGGGCAGAAAGTGCCATGATGGAGTACTGTGTCCAGCTCTGGAGTCCTCAACATAGAAAGGACATCGAACTGTTGGAACAGGTCCAGCACAGGGCCACCAAGATGATTAGAGGGATGGAGCACCTCTCCTATNTTGCTTTGCAGTCACACAAAGCTCTCAGGATGGCCTTCTCATTACTACCTTTCAGGTTTCTCCTGTGCCCAGCACATGATGACGATCAAATCCACATCCACTTGTAACAGCTTCAGCGACAGGAATTGCAATTTTTAGGTCTGGGATTCATTTGTTCAATTTCTGATATGACGAACGAAACAGAAACTTCACATTGACACTTAATTCATCTCAGTTGTTACAGTCGTAGAAAATAGGCAGGTACAGATCTTTCAAGCCAAAGACTCCATCTCTTTCATCCACCTCTACTTAACACTCGGCATTTGGGATAGAATCACAGAATGGTTTGGGTTGGAAGGGACCTTAAAGATCATCGAGTTCCAACCTCCCAGTCATAGGCAGGGACACCTCCCACCAGAGCAGGTTGCTCGATGTTTGTTCTTTGCCATTGCTGGGAGATGGAAGGCTCTCTCAGATCTAAGCACGTATCTTTCAATTCTCTTACTCTTTCAGGCATCAGCCCACACTATTGACTATTTTCTGCTTTTTCCTTAGAGTCCTCCTCTTGGTCCAAGTCCTCTTGGTACCAAAGTGCCCTGCGTTATCCTACATCCAGTCACAATCCAGCATGTAATTGGGATCATCCTCCCCCTGCTCCAGGGCAATACAGCCTAGGCATGAATCTCAGACAAGGGATGTATTCCAGGTTGGCTCTCCCAGGACACACATATCCAAGGGGAGATGGCTGCATCAGCACCCTGTGGTGTGTTCCTTCTCTAAGCACAGGCTGGTCCTTCACTGGACCTTATTGCCTTTAATTTGTCAGTGTGGGAGTCAGTAACTCCAATGAAAATTAAGAGGGCAAAACTATTTTCCTCACTCCTGTATCACTCTATATACAAAATATTACAAATGTGTAAGGGGAGGACAAATGGTGCATCGGCTTCCTCGGTTTGGGATACATCTCAGTACACAGCGGCATCCGACTTCCCACCAGGCAAATCCTCCACCTCAATGTTTCTACTTTCCAGACTTACTCCTGCTATTAAAAGTCTGTTCTTCAGGTTAAATTAACCTCCTTTCTTTGTTGTAAACTCAGCTTCAGTTTTCCAGGTGACATAACTCTACTAATTCTTGCAGATTTTTACCAAACACATAATTAATATATTTTGTATGTTGCTATTCACCAAAATTTGCCCAAATGTAAAGAGAGGTATATTCTATTAATATTAATGGCAATACCATATTCACCCCTGGGAAAAGATAATTTTACTGTTACTTTTCTCTTTCTGTAGAGAGGAAGAGGTAGCAAATTTGTTCAGAACTGAAGAGGGAATTTGGCTTCCTAAAAATAATTAACTGATCTGTCACCTGTCCCTGATGAAACTTGCCATGGGGTTTTTAATTACCACAAATGATCTGATCAATGCTGCTGTACCTTACGCAGACAGGAATGCTCTTAAAATAGCGTAGAAAGCCCAGCAAAGCCTTGGGACCATCTTTGGCATATTATGAAGAGTCTTCTTTTGGCACTGTAAATGGGAGCAGCTGATTTATAGGACAGAAATGCTTTAGAGCATTGAGTTTAGACTCTTCTACCTACCCTGGTATTTGCCAGGACCTGTTAACGTTGTGTATGGAAATATCCCGTGCACCCCATTGATTCCCCAGCACTTTCCCCGGCGGGCCTAAAGGTACCGTTTCTGAACGGACTTGAAGCCAAATCCCACTGGTGCTCCTGTCCCATCCTGCTTGGTTTTGTGAGCTCTAACCAGATCACATCCCAAGGTGGCGTGGCCTCAAGCTGTTGGCATCCCTGTGTTATCCTCTCTTTGACAAATGGTTTGTTTTTGCTGCAGCAGTAAATCTGGCGGCCGTTGTTTACTCCTCTGTCTGTGCACTCGTCAGCAGGAATGGACGCAGCTCGCTGCAAACCCCAAGCCCTCAGCAAACAAATGGCCCTGCACTCCGTTAGTGCTCACTCTCTGCCGTGGAGATCCCTGCTCACGGGCAGAAGACGACACGCAGAGGGACCCTCTGCCAAACAAATGGGGACAGAGGTTTGGGTTCACAAAGCCCAGCTCACCGGGCAGAGCAGCAGCCGCTGCCTATCGTTCAGTATCTTGCTTTTAACATCCCCAGAAACGTTCTGTTACCTCAGGGAAGTCCATCACATGCTTAAGGATGAATTGTATGCTTATCAGCAACATTAATATCACTAAAAGATCCATACTTTGGGATTGCCAGGACCACTTTAACGCAGGGAATCTCAAACCCCATTAGCAACACCAGCCCTTTGGCACCTCTGAAAGGGAACCCATTGCCCTTCCTGTGAAGGAGGCAGTAGAGGTGTAAAGACACAACAACTTGTCAAGGTCACACAGGAAACCAGTGCCAGTGAGGACTTGGGTACTCTGATTCTGAGTGGACTTCTTGCACTAATGAGAAGATGAAATATTTGCACACATGGTCCAGCACAAGTTACACAGATGTAAGATACAGAAGAACCTTCAGAAGGTATTCTGTAGCAAGGCTGCTGAAAGCAGAGAACAACAGATGCATCTACAGGCACACGTGTGCAGCTCTGTGTGATGCACGGTCACTCTTGTTCTACAAGTGTGATTCTGCACCCATTTTCCCTGGAAAAGCTACCATTGACATTGACAGTCGAGGATAACATCCTCTGTTTATCATTTGGAATAAACATACGGTGTGCTTTGGAACGAGCTGAGTGTCACCAGATGTATACCGAATGCTTATTTTCACTCTGCCTGTAGTTTTTTTCTTCCTTATTACCAAGGCACTCTTTAGGTTCACCTAAAACTCCAAGAGTCCCTTCTTGGGCCACTCAGCTCCAAGCAGCCTCAAAGAAATGGACACAGTCAATCCCCTGCCTGTGAAGAGCAGAACGTGTCACTTCAAGGGAAGACACAAAATGTAATGAGACCTTTGCACGTCCTTCCATACCAGTAAGCAAGATCTGTAGGAAAGCACCCTCACTGGAATACACACACACGAGAGGGATGAACACACACAATCATTGAGCGTAGTTAAAATCCAACACGTCAAACATACAGAAACAAGACACAACCATGCACAGTTAGAGATGGATGGATACACACGCAAAGAGGAACACAAACTCAACCCTCATGCACGTGTAACACACCCACAGAATGGGAGAGACACAGAAACCAAAGCACCTGCATTCACACACACATCCCCAGAGCCATATCCAGAGACCGCCCTCACACAGACTGACCAACTCACATCACAGCCCAGCAAGAAATTCACAGCCACTTCCCGCTATCTAGGAATAAAAGTCTTCTTTCATCCTTTCCTTCTCTACCGTAGGGAGCAGCACGTGAGGATGCAGGACTTAGGACTATGATGAAGGAGAGTGACATCAGCCAGGACACAGGGGCATCATAGTGCAGGCCAGGCGTCAGGGAACGCGCCTGGGCTGACTGCGCAGGAGAAGGTTTGTATTTCAATAAAGCAGGGGCTGTAACACTCTCTGAACTGAACAGCTTAAAGCCTTGTTAAAAGCAATGGTGCAGCGTTCTAACCGGAGGGGCCGTGTTGTCATACAAATGAGATGAGTTTATTTTCTGAGCCGTACCATTTGTTCTGACAGGCAGGGCGGCTGTAAAAGCTGGCGAGGGCACAGCGGGGGGCCCGGCTCTGCTCACAGCGAGAGACCGAGGCGAGGAGAGGCAGAGCTGCACCAGGGTTTGGACCCAGCCCAAATCCCTGCCTCTACCTTCTGTAAGCAACAGCCTCGGAAAGAAAAGAGACTGAGAGATGAACCAGCCGGCTGTAATATTGTGGAACAAACACATTCTAATGAGAGGTGCCTGGCAGCCCCACGGGCATCCCACGTGTGCCCATCTCCTCCTGCCCTCACCACCTCTCGCCTGGCTGCTCCGTGCTGCCCAGATCCGCTTTCCAAAGATGCCACACAGGGGACTTGGACACACGCAGCAGGGAGAGCACCCAAGTCAAGTGCTCTCCTGCGTTGGTCCATGCCAAGTTCCTGGGAAATAATTACCAAGGTGCCACCTGTGTCTCCCTGCTGGGATGAGCCAGGGAAGTCTTCTGGATGATGCCCATGTCATCTGAGCTACTGGTGACCCCAGTGCATCTCCCACATCCAGTACCTGGCTCTCCCTGAGACTCTTGCAAAGCTTCTTCCACCACAGGACAAGAAAAAGCTCTGCAAAGAGAGTAACTATAACTTTATTTTACTTTATTTTAGGGACAATAAACTGTGTAAACCAAGGTGAGTAGTGTGAAATCTGACACTGAGTCAGAAATCAGGTCTCTCTAGTAAAAGTACTAGAGAACATGTCCTTATTCTGGGAATACACCAACCTGGCAGCCACAAGGCTGATGCAGGGTATCCCACAGATGCTGCCAGTGGGGACCTGGAAGACAGAGGCACCAGCATTCCAGAGCAGTGGCTACAGCCTGGAATCAACAGGCCAGCTGATGGCATCCCAGTTCCACTCGCAGGCTGCCATTTGTATTTGAGAGACTACCACCAATGTCAATCCCATGGTAGATACCAGGGACTTTGTATGACCTCCCCTGCAACCAGGTTACCACATTTCTGGAGCAAAGCCTGTCCTTGCAGTGGCAAAAGGATGGCCACTTCCTTTGGGACACCATGAAAACCAAACTGCTGCCACTGTCTCCCTGTCACCACCAACAGGTACATGAAAACGCAGGGAAAGCAGCCACCATGGGGTGGTTTTGGTCACTGAAGCAACAGTTTGCAGTGTAAACACAGATAATATCATCCCTCCTGATCTAGAAAGCAACAGTGACCCTTGATCTCACTGCCTCATCCATATCTTAGTCTGTCCTCTGTGGCTGTTAGTAAAAGTGTCAGATTTGTCATGTTTACAGGTTAAAAACCCTACATTTAGCTTCCAGCTCTATTTCTTGCATTTTACCAGTTGTGCTGCAGAAACGGCAAACTTTTGTTCACTGGCATTAGCTCGCAGTGACAAGAAGTGAAAGATTCCCTGTCCCATCACCAGTTCTAGGAGGCAGTTAGCAGACAACAGGAGATCAGGGATGATATTTCCCCATTGATGTATAACATTTTCTTTTAACCCTTTAAAATGGGTGGAGAACCTCCCAAGGACAGAATTTTTAAGTTCTGGCTCCAAAAAATGCTCCAAATCTTTTCTACAAGCCACGTAATGAGAGCAAAGAGACTACACCAACTAAAAACCCAGCACTGTGAGGATAACCTGCCTGTTGGAAGTGGTATGGTAGGGAGAACAGCCTGGAGAATAACCATGAGATGGAATCACCATCCAAACAATTCCAGACATCCGTGGTCAGACCGGAATATCCACAAAGCCAAAGGTATGTAGGCATGGGGATCCGTTTTGGATTCCTGGGGAATTCTCATACCAGACTTTCTGTTCCTACTTTTAATATCCAATTAAATGGCTACAAATAGACTTTCTTGCTTTAAGCCTTTTAACTAACCCCTTACCTATTAGTATTAGGTACCAAGAATGTGAATTAGAGTAAGCAAAATAAACTGACTTCTTGATTCTATTTATATCAGTTTCCAACACACCTTCTACAGTCCATAGCAGGCTTCCCAGTCCTGCTACTAATGAGGAGTTAATGCAGTCCTGGAGATACATATTTTGCACGGCACAATCCTCATCAGTGGTTTGGATCAGGTCTACTTGATGAGGGAATCATTTTGGTTGGTTTTGTTCAAAGGAGGAGAAGTTTTTGGATCATTTCCCCATCATGAATCCCTGGTTGCTCCATCTTCTTCTTATAGCGTGTGCTAACATGTGCCAACCCAGTTTATTCCAAGGCTTATTGGGGTGGGGGATAAAAAGGGAGACCAAGGCAGCCACCCAGAGGGTGGTGTCAGTCTTAAATTGTCAGAATGTGACAGTCCTCTTGGGCCAACACCCTAAAATGTTAATTTAAGACCTTTAGGGTTGAAAGCACCCAGTTCAACTCTGACTATACATCAGGTGCAATGAGGAACACACACCATTTGCTCATCTCCTGGATACCCGCAGCTCCTGCCCAACACGGGCTGACGGTCATACATGCTTCAGACCCCAAACCTCAGGCTGAGCTGGAACAGAACTAGAGCTGGCAGCTGATACTTTACATTTCTCTACCACTGAGATAGATCTCGTAGCAGCCCCGTTGGCATTGAGCACCTGCAACATCAAGAAGCAGAGCAGCTTATTTCCAGAAGCGGCCCCCACCAGTCCCCATGTACTCTTGGGGTCTATTTTCAAAGAGAGATAAATGGTGCTTTTAATTAGCACCTTCCATTTTCATTTGAGCCTCGGGGTTTTTGGAGCTGGTCCCAAGGGAGAGACCAGGAATCCCAGGAAAATCAATCTTAATTCAAAACAGTAATAAAAAGCAGAACACTTGCTTCAGAGGGCTTGCAAAGAACCTCCTCAGCATCCACTCCCCTCGTGTAACCTTCGGCCTCTTAATGCAGTGAGGAAGAGAATCTTAGAAGTGTTTTCATTCTTGTTTCATTATACTTTTTTTCACATTTCCCATCTGAATAGGTAAAAATGGGGAATAGAAGCCCAGAATGGCTACACCTGGGCCGTGAAAATTTCAGAAGACCTGAAAAAGTGAAAGAATAGTCCAGAGGCCTCTAATAAAACAGCAGCTGAGCTATCTGGGATGCTTTTTCTCAAGGAGATAATGGGAATACTTTATTCTTGTCTACAAGATATTCTCCATCATTCAGGAATAGCCATCAGACAGCTGAGGGTAATGTATCTTAAGCAACGTAACCTTGGCTTTGTAAGAAAACAATGTTAAAAAGATTTTGTGAAGATTATCAGAATAATCTAAACACCTCTCCACTTGTGTAGGGCCAAGTGCCAGAAGAGCTCAGCACAGCGGCAGGGAAACTACTCCACAGACACCTCCCTCTGCTGCCCTCCTGCCTCCTTCGCCAGAGCAGAATCTTGGCACACGTTATGCCCTTCTCCACAGAACCCTGCAATCATCTCATGATGCAACGCTGCCATTTCCACTTACATATGAAGAACTGAGGCTCAGAGGGACTCATCTCACCAGGTTTCTGCCACATAAAAACTAGCCATAGTCTCATCTATATAGGCCCCCTCTATAGACAACGGAGGGAGTATAAACATCCAGATGGTAACTTACTGCATCTGTTGGAGGTAAGTATCCTGGAATTAGATGACTCCCAGGCATTCAGTACAAGGCGAGACAAACCCTGCTTGAAGCAGTTTTCTCAGAATCAGGTAGGAAACCTGTGCTCAAGCAGAGAAATGCTTCTCCTCACCTGGAGAGAGCATCCTGGCCGCAGCTAACCTGCTCTTTGGGTGTCAGGAGTGATGCAATTTTAGTCCCTGCATCCTGATTTCATCTTTCTGGATGTCACTAACCAGAGAGACCTGCCCAACACTCTCAGCAGTGCCTTCCTCAGCAGGACTACTCAAGTCCAGAGGTACCACTGAACATGCCCATGACATCCCTCTGCCATCGTTACCACGCCACCTTTCAGGTGCAGCAAACAGTCACAGCCGAGCATTCTGTACATCCAGCCTACTTCATTCTTGATGCCAAGGGAAGCAAATAAGTAAATCATGCCATTTCAGAGTGAGCAAAGCCCCTGCTTAGCCATCTCAAATGGATTTTAACCTACAAATAGCCCAACATAAAAGTCATCAGAAGAGACTGACAGGACTCCCAGAAGCCCGCCAGTCAAGAGCTGCTTGTTGAACTGAATGCCTCCATTAGGTCAAGAGTGCAACAAATACCATCAAAAACATAACTTACAAACCTCAGAAGGAATGTTTATACTCAGATGCAGAACTGGCATCCGCATACCAGAAAACCAAACTCAAGGACTAGAGATACTACTAATGACAACAAACACGGGAGTTTCCAGATGGATAGGGGATTCACAGCTCTGCAGCTGGGAAGCAGCGCCTCAGGGCTGCAAACCCAGCTCCTTGCAGACAAGAACAGAGGATGGGGCTGGTATGAAAATGCAAAAGGTCTTTCAGAGGCAGAGGAGTTCAGATATGAACACAGACCTTCTGAACTTGTTGATCAAGAGTCTGATTGAAAAAAAAAAGAAAAGATGCCACTAAGTCCTAATTCTGGAACCTTTCCCAAGCGTTAGCCAGGAGCTGCCACAAGCTCCAAGACTGCTGGCTCCAGAACCCACTTCGGATGCCAGAATCCTGGCCGTGCAGCCTGCCACATCTTGCAGTAACCTGCTGCCCTAATTTAATGCAAGCTTGTCGAGTTTTGTTCCTGGAACCCATCCTGAGCAGCAGCCAGGAACTGCAGCAGGTCCAGACTCTGTAGCAGTATTGTCCCACTCCATGTTCTAGCGTGGCCACACACCAGCAGCATCCTGGTTCTGGAGCCCACCGTGGATACAGTCCAAGTGCAGTCTGCTGGGAAGTGCAGAAACACTGATCAAATGCTGCTCATGAAGTTCTGTACTAGCAAATCCCTCCAGATCTGCCAAGGACATCTACATTCAGTAATAACATTATTTTGGAACCCATCTCCAGATATTTCCAGGATTTTTTAGGAGGCTGCAATGCACAGCAGTACGATTTTATTCTTTTTCACCAATCTTATTATTGTTAAAATTAAAGTGCAAAACCTACAGACCCAGCAACTCTTTCTTAAGTGGAGAGGTCCAGCTGAGGTCCGGAATGTAGATCCACACATACATATCTGCACCTGCCTCTTTAAATCTACTTAAAGGAGAGAAAAGAAGAGCAGACAGCACTGGTCTGGGACATATCCAGCTTCCCAGCCCTTGGGGGCTCTTCAATAGGCTTTAGAGTCCAAATGAGGTGTAAGTCTATTAAAAAAGAGCCTGCACACAGATCAGAAATCCTCCGAGGGTTGTGGCCTGTCACTCTGGGGCAGTCGGTTTCTCTCTGATATGTGCACTGGGAAAAAGGAGCATCACGAGAAAGGAAGGACAAAAGGAACAGAGTACAACCAAAACAAAAATGTACTGCTTTGTATTCTCACAGAGATCTTACTGTATCTGTATGTCAGGATTCCAAATACTCCCTCTTCTCTGGCACACCCAGGCAGTCCAACACCAGTCATAACAGGTCCCACAAACCATCTTATACCACGCTTCCCCATCGAGTAATATTCCATCCAGGCCTGGGGAGCACAGCAGATGGGATGGCTTCCACATTTTTGTCACCAGCTCCTCATGAAACCACAGCTGGGGCTCTGACACAGTCAATACCCACCACTGCTGCTCCTGCCTACTTAAACTTCAACCAGTTCCTTAACCTCGCACACTATTGTATGAACAACACACAGCAAAGCCACTTGAAAAGAAGAAAAGGAAAAAAACCCTGAGCATCTTACATAGATCAACATCCAAGAACAGCAAAGAGGGTGGTTTTCCCTTATCCCCTCTATACCTTTTACAGTTTTCCACTGTCGTTCATGAAGGCTGAGCCCCCAGACTCTGCAGACTTGGGGAGCAGGCTGAGGGCAGCTGCAGTTCCAGAGGCTGGGGCTTTGGTTGTGCCTGCTGCCAGGGAGGTAAGTACACACATCAGCTACAATGAGATATTTGAGGGGGACAAAGACTGTTAGAGATGCAGCTACTCCGTGGTACATAACCCAGGCCTGGCTACAGACAGCTTCACAGCTGCAAACAAAGGATTCCCATGGCAAACATGAACGCCCATGGAGGCAAAGCATCACTTCTGCAGCTCCTGTGTGGTCACTTACTCCTCCTCGATGGCACAAAAAGCCTCACCAGGCCAGGAAACACGTGAACAAGGCATTGCTGAGCACCAGCCACCCTTGCCTGGCAAAGTACCACCTGGGGACAGAAATCAAGCCAGCCAACAAATACATTACTGACTGCTTTCTAGGTCTCAAAATTTGTATTTCTTCTGAACAGGAATGAAAACAAAACCTTTTGAATGTGACTTCTGAGGCTACTCACCCATTGGAAACATCCAGTTGTCATTGAAAAAAAAGAAAGTCATGTTTTCATTTAGGTAAATTCTACTTAGTCAGAGGAGACACGGGGCTCTTGACCTAAATCAGAACCAGAATGAAAACTGGGCTGAAAGTGTTATCAGTGCAGAATATTTCTGCTTCGGCTGATTTCAATCACATTGAACTAAATTCGCCCAGACTAGCTCTAGACAGAAGAAGCCAGGCCAAAGCCAGGGAAACCCCAAGGCTGCTCCAGTTGATTAATCCAGGATCGGGGTGGTGGGCTGCACCCAGAAAGCTCTACAGCTATCTTTGCACTCCCATCCTGAGCTGCAGCTAGGGCAGCTCGGATGCAGCCCAGGATCAGTGCCTATTCTCTCTCCCTCTATCTCCTTTCCCCTCCCTTTCTCTTTCTCAGTAAATCCCAAAGGGCACATTTCCGTGCCAGAATAAGCCTCTTTGTGAGGAGGGAAGGGAACACACAGAGCCACTAATGAGAACAGAACTGGAAAACGAAACCCTGGCTTGGGGAGAGAGCCTTCCTCCCGCATCCTCACCGCATCACGGAGCCGGGGGCTGGTCCTGGGAAAAAAGGGCTGAGCCATGGGTGCCTGACCCCCTCTGGCTCCCCTGCCCACTCCAACTTCCCTGCCTTTGGAAAGCAGGCTGCAGAAAAGGCAGCAGAACAGCCTTTATCATGCAAATAACAAGAGTAAATGGGCAAATTCCCCGGTGGGCACTTGAGTGAAATGCAGAGCTTCTGGCAGCGGGGAGGGGGGGACGCAGGGAAGGGGGTGCTTTATTTGCAGGTCTCTGTTCTAATTTAACTGCAACGGCAGCTAAAGGAGACACCAGGGACCTGCTCTCATCCTCGGCACTTTCCGCTGCCTGCCAGGGCCACGGGAATGGGGGAAGGCCGGGGAGGAGCCCCAAAGCCAGGCTGATGCCCTCCTGTGCCAGGCACCTCTGCAATCCCCAGGAAACCCTGGAAGAAAGGCAGGGAGAAGCGTGAGCAAGGGCTCTGGGGAAGACACCTTCAGTCTGCTCTCTCAAAAAAGATCCAGGGAGAATCAGCTTCATCCCCACTCCATTCCTGCCCCTTAGGCTGGCAGCTGAGCATCCAAGGCTACGGGCAGCCACAGCTCCAGACCCGTGGATTCATAGCCTGGCAAAGGACGGATCAGGAGCCACCTCTTCATGGGCAACAGAAGACACAAACTAAAGAGTCAGTGCTTCCTGCCTGCACCAGCCTTGGGTGCCCATCCTAGCCAAGCAGCCAGCTCAAACACAGGATGCCAGAGGAAAATGTCCTGGTAGCCAGGTACCATACAGCTGATAACCAGTGCTGGTAACACCATAAGGAGCTTCTAGCTTCACCACAGTGAGGACTGTGTACGGAATCACTTCTTCTCTGGGCTGGGACCAAAGACGGCTGATGGGCCCAGGCCTTTTTGCTGTGGTCCCTTCTGCAAAATGGGGAGAGTAGCCCTTATGCAGATGTACGGAGCCTCATATGGGCTGGGTGGGTAGTCAAATCTGTGCTGGTTACACTGAAAAAAACCACCTTTGGGAGGACACCAGGGTCCTCAGAGAATGGTGAAGGGGTGACAGCTCCATTGCAGAAAAAGAGAATCAAAGATAAGGGACAGCAGATGAATACAAATGAAAAAGAGCTGATATAGTCAGAGGAGAGAAAGGACATTAGTGAAGACCCATCACAACTTTCCAGGCTTTTCCTACAGTTTAAAAACAGGCCTCACTGTGATCAGAGTTGAGCTCTAAATCATCAGTTGTTCTCAAAGGACGTTTGGGAGATATCCAGCCCATCAACTGCACAGCCCAAAGCCTGAGAAGCATACCCACTTTTCCAAAGATTGGAATTGGTCATCTCCCTTCCTATCCCAGTTTTCATCACAATCTGCTCTGCTCAGACCAGGGATCTCTAAACATTTTGCACCAGTTCTCAGCATGAACCCTGCAGTTGCCTGGGGATGGAAGGGAAATACTTTTCTGTTCTTTAGATGTGAGAAACTGAGACAGGCAGAAGCTAAGTGACTCGGCCACGACAATGTGACACATCAGTGACAGAGCCAAAAGTTAGAAGGTGGATTTCCACGCATGACGCCACCCCTTATGATCCAAACTACAAAACTCTTCTTTCTTAACCCCTGGGACCTAACCTTCTCCCCCCCCTCATTGTATCCAAAAGGCCAGAACAGGGGAGTCACCCATTCTGCACGCAGCACCTCCCAGTTCCAGGGGCTTGCCAGAGCCGTCACACTGGGGAGCGGGTGAGGATGCCCAGCTGGCACCCTCCGAGCAGCCCCAGCAGAGACCCAGGGTCCCGCTCGCTGGCCTCGGGGAGCGCAAGGGACAAGGCGGCAGCCACGACTCATTTGGCATTCCGAGAGGCTGGTGCGCAGCATCCCCATGCCGGCAGGGGGTAAATGAGAGCTCAGACATGAGTTATTGGAGCACTTACGTTCCCAGATTCTCCCAAACGTCGGGAAAAGGACAAACTGTTTAGTTGTAAAGAGCCTGGGGGGTGTGAACAGGGGAGAAGGAGGAGGGAGCGGTGTCAAACTAGCTTCTTGAAGCTGCAACTTTGAAATGGAGCTCATACAAGCTATGGACAGAGACGGAGGGCGAGGGGACCAACCCCTAAAGTCTACCCTAGAAGCCCACAAGCCTTCAGTGTGGATTCTGGCAGCAGACTTGGGACCTGCTTAGCACCCCTCGCCACAGGGCAGTGTGATCATAAGGCCAGGAACAGCAAAGTCCACAGTCAACTGTTACCACATGGTTGCCTGCTGGGCTGTGTTATTTGGGAGGAAGCTTCAGGAGAAGGAGGAAAGACAGCTGGGAAGAAGGGGCCTCTTTGTAGGTACCACAAGGCCATGGAGTCACCCCAAGCTGTTGATAGACCTCAGCCACAACTGGACTTAACTACAATAAGCTTCAATTGAACAAGCTGCCCTTAATTAAGTGATACCAGTCCCAGACTTGCTGCACAGTGGGGAGGTCCCAGATACAGCAGCATTCAGCAATATTCAGGAGAAACAGTGAAACCAAGGGCTCAGTGTGCCCAGGGACACACACAGGACACTCTAGAGGAAAACTGGACCTGGTTCAGTTTCTGTAGTTGAATCTTCCTGTAATTAGACATACAACAGTGGGTTAGAGGGATGCAACTTTCCCATAAAAGAGCTATAAACTCCCCAGCAGCTAGAACTCTTCATGGCAACCTTCACCATCCTGACCAGGGTGCAAATCAGATTCACATCAACTGTTTGATTGAGCAACACAGTGAGATGAGAGGAACCAGCCCAGGATCACCCTGCTGATCAGTGCAGAGAAAAGAATAGGAAAAAAACACCAGAGCCTGAAGGAGAAGAGGTGTTGGAGAAAGCCTGCCTAAATTATGACAAATTTATTTGTGATGTTCTGACTTTTGATAAGTATTATTATACTGAGAGAGTGTGCCTTATCATGATGAAATTTCACTAGCTGCAAACTTTACAAAATATACAGAATATTCAGAAATACATTTCCCCCAGCCTCACTGACCAATTCTTTGGACTCGCTGAGGATTTTGGTGAGTGCTTTTTTCCCCTGAACTATAAGCAATGAGGATGCTGGTGCTGTGTTAGGAATTATGTCCTATCAAAAAGTACATGCATTTGTCATTCTGACTTCTCCTAACTTCTCAGTCTTGCCACCCACCGATATGGCCTCAGCATGGCACCACGGTATCACATCACCTTCATTCTCTTAAGGACCATGTCCAAGTCACTGGGACAGCATCCTCTGGAAGCTGCCTCTTCCATGCTCCCCTTGGCACATGCAAAGGAAGATCCCCACCAGAGAGCTAGTCCATGGAGGTACCCTGGATGTGCCTGGGGGAACTGCTCTGCTCATGGCCTGCCAGGCAAACTTGGGCTCCTCAGCCTTTGCAAGATCACTCCCTGAAAAAACATCCAAAGGGAAGGTCCAGCCTTCTCCCAGCTTAAGGAAAAGCCAGGCTGTAGAACACAATTTCACAGCTAGAATGTCCTACCAGATGCTACTATGATTTCTGGTGACAATAAAGTCATCTGCCATGGGAATTTGGTCATCATCTTCATGTTGCCTTTCTCAAGATACTGCAATGGTAACAGCACAGGAGAACCCAGCTTCACGTGGTACGTTTCCCATTATTTTGTTCCTGGGCCCTTTGAAGAATACAGTCCAAAAATATGTTCTTTTGGTTTCACACATTTTTGCCCTGTGTTTGTAGATTAGATTTGAATGTACTTCCTAAAAAACTGCTACTATGTCCACCTTGCCTACTGGTGGCATCCCTTCTCTCCCTTCCTTAGCACCATTCCCCTTATTTTTTATGTATTTTTCTCTCAAATTCTTTCCTGCTAAGAAATTCCCTGTCTCATCTCTTAGATGCTCAAAAGAATATCACATCCTGATTCTTTTTGTCCCAGCTCTACCTTCCCCATTTCAAGTCTCCCCCCCTCCCCAATTCCATCTCCTAAGAACCCTCCCCTGGCCGCACCTTTAAATCCTCCTCTTCCCACACATGCACCCCACCCTGCTTGCTCATTCATTTTCCATCTGCATCTCTCTCCTCCCGGATTCTTCCCTAAGTCTCGGTGATAAAAGTGCCAGATTGGAGTTGCTGTGTAAAGAGGGTTCATTTGCCATTTGCCACCATATGGGCCCAAAAGCAAAATCGTCAGCTAAGCGATTAAATCAAGTATGTCGAACAAAATGTTATGAACTGACATTATGGGTATATAATTTTATGCCATTTGTTGCCATCTGTTTATCTAAACAGCCCCCGTTCCACACAAACACACAGAAGTCTCTGCCACGCTCACAAGGCTTTGGCGCAGGGGTCACAGTGCCTCCCTTTTCCTCCTTTCCTCTTCTTCTGTCCTTACATTCTCTCTGTCTGTCTGCATTCACCAGGGACTTGGGTCTTGCAGTCTGGCCATAGACAGATCTTCCACCTCACTCCAGCACAGACTTAAAGGAAACCGCCCCACAATAATCAAGGAGGTTGCCTTAAGGAATGAGGTGGGCTCTCTCACCTTCAGACTCTGTCCAAGTTCATTTTTCTTAAAAAAAAAATAATTAAGGAAGTATTGGACCAGAAGAGGGGGAAGGAGAGAACGAGATGGGGGAACAAGTGGTGGTCAGCAGATGTGTGTTACGGCTTGGCCCTCAGCTGGGACAGAGCAGGGGCAAGAACAGAACAGGGTCTGCCAGTTCTTCAATCAGCCAAGCTTTCTCTTTTCTTCATATTACTTTTCCCTGTGTCTCCAAGTGGATCAGAGTCTATTTCAAGGTTAGGCAGACATGGTGGCTGTGACAGACTGCAGGGTGACCCAGTGACCCCTCAGCCATCCTGCTCTCTGTGAGAATGTGAAGGCACTGATTAAAGTTCCTAATTACTTCTCTGGCAAATGTTTAGCAAGCGTAGCACAGGATGAAACCATAAGAAGCTCCGTCCTGTGGGCTGAATTTATTCCTCAGTTTTAAGTTTGTTCTGAGGAAACAAGAGACAAATATCAAAGAGATTGTATATAGACAAATTTTAACTTGTTGAAAATGGGAGAAGCTACTCATTCCACTGATTCAGTCAGGACAGAAGATCCAGCACGACAGGTTGTCTCAATTTCTTGGAAAGAGAAATCCCACATTTGCAGCACTTTTTGAACCCAAGTTTCCCTCATCCACATCACTGGTTATGCAGATGATGCACTGGGCCTTCATGATGACCACTGAGAAGACCACACCAGAGCCAAGAGTAGATCAGTGTTATCAAGTCTGTTCTCAAGGGCTACCTCATGAGTGAAAAACAGTATTGGCAGTCAAGCAAGGAAAATATCTTCAACCACTTACCAGCAGGTCTGGCTGATGGTTTTAACAAACTTTAGTGCTACCTTTATCATTAAATGATCTAATGGAGTGTCCTTCCTTTCTGGATGACCTTCATATTTGGGGGAAATATCATGTCAGCAACTGCCCCTGTAGTTCTGGATGTCACAGGTGGGTGTGGACATTTAGTTTTCTCTTTCTGAAACAAAACCCAGCCTGTAAGAGAGCCAGCTCCTTCTCTGTGAATCCCTTCTCCCTCACAGAATTTCAATCAGTTTGAAGGTTCTTCGGGGGAGAAGTGTTAGAAGAGGAAAACACAAATCTCTCTCACCCTCTAAGTTTCCCATCCTCATTCACAGGGCTACTAAATCGAGCATATGTCCCTCAGCATGGCATAAATGGGAAGGAATGATGCCTCTATCACTAATGAAAAACAGTGGCCAGACATTTTTTCAAGCATCTGGAGCACAGGTTTTGCTCAGAGGCCAGCACTTGGCCTCAAAAGTTTATATATTTCCTAGGCAGTGGGTAGGTTTAGCTACAAAGTGATTTGGCCACGAGGTATCCCTCTATCTTGGTTGCATTCACCACTGACAGTGCCACAGTTAACAGCTCCTGGCCATCTGACCCGCTCTGTGCTGGAGCTACCCTGGCACACAGCAAGGGTCAGCTCTGCAGCCACACACAGGAACATGCAAAGCTCCTTCACATGCACTGGGAAAACTAAAAACCTATTTTAAAACGCTCAAGAGATTCCTGCAGTTCTAGTGGATTTTGGAATAAGGCCCTAAATGCTGGGAGTTCACAAATAATTATAGAGCAAGCCCATGCTAATAAACAGGAGTGCCTTTCTTTCCAAGGCCGTTGCTGGTGGTGTCTCACCTCTCAGCTGAGGAAGAACAGATCCATGGCACCACCAAGGAGGTTCTCAGCACTTTGGCAGCATCAGGTCCTCTATGCCCAGCTGCTCTGCTGGAAGCACAGTATTCTGCTACGTTCAGGCCAGCTCCAGGCTGATCACAGGCAGCTGGCTGCCTAGCTGTTAATGCAGCTTTGCACTGCATGGGCATGGCTGTATTCCCTTCCTGCTAGGAAAGAAACAGTGGAATACCTCAAAGACCCCTGGAGAGCCTCAGCTAGTCCAGAAACAGCAATTCACCTGCTTAGAAGAGCAAGCTGGCGTAAGTACAGCCCACCTGTCCTCCGGGTACTTTACCAGCTTCCCATCTGCTCCCAAGTGCATCTGAAGGTGGTCATTTTAATCTAACAATCATTTGATTACTTTGGGTTTTTTTTAAGAGGCCACCTCTCTGCCAGCACATCCCCAGCTACTGCCCTCATCAGATGGGCCCCTTCTTACAGTTTTTATGTCTGCTGGGTACGGCTGTCAGTGGAGGTGTAGGAGTCAGCTAACGCAGGCAGCAACACTGCTCTCTGCCCTAAAGGTTCATTTCCCACAAGGGTTAGAAGGTGACAGAAGAGTGAACGGCAGAGGATCTGGTCACCACTGCTTCCCAGTACAAGAAGCAAGAGTTTTGCTGTGCTGCTAAACAGGTGTGATCACTCTGCTGCTGCGATGGAGTTCTATCAGCCCTACCATCCCGCAGGTGACACCCCAAAAGCCACAATAACCAGGACAGATGGTCAGATTTCTGGTTACCTCTAGTGGTGCAGAACCATCATGTAGCTCTGGATCAGTCCCTGCAACAGAGAAAGCAGCCACCAGCAACAGGCAGGCAGAGGAGAGCACCACCAGGGTAACGCATTCCTCCAAGGTGGTGTGGGCACCGTGACATTTAAGATGAATGCATTACCAGCTTGAGAACAATTGAGACATTTAGTAATCTCCAGCTGGATACCTGGGTTTAAGCCAATGTGTTGTCAAACCACTATAACTAACTCCTTTTAAAAGCCAGAACAAGAGAGAGGGAGAAAAAGTGAAGGCAAGATCATACAGAAAAATCACAAATTGGAAGGGATACAAGTTTCAATACTGATTGTAATAGTATCAGGAAATAGTACACTGGGCAAAAAAGTGTTATGTCCTGAATATCATCAAGCAATGTATTCACTGGAGAGCCAGGAAGGGAAAGTTACCAAAGAAGAGTTGAAGATGTGTTAAGAGGAGTCAGAAAGAAATCGAAGCGGAAAAGTCAAGCTGTCTTAGATTCTACGACCGCTAAATCAAGAGCTAAAATAAACTGGGAATCACGATGTAAACAGAAGAATCATCAAAATGAGGAAGCTCCTTGACTGCTGTGGGAAAGAGATGAAGAGTCTTTTACTAATGTACAGAGCTAAAAGGTAACTAACGATGTAAAAAGGAACATATTTTATTGTCTCTAAGAAGAAAAATATTGGAGAAAGATTGCCAAATCTTTTTCTACAGTGGGTACATCAGCAGGATTCAAAAAAAACCCAGTGCTCTCATTTGTGCAGACTGCACACTCCTTTAGAGAAATGCCGTTTCTGCAGACTGCCATTTGGGTTGTTACTAGAACAACAAACTGTTGATGGTTTGGATACAGATGGCATTTTAAGCTAGGGTAAAACAGCAGAAGAAAATGATCAAAGGCTCAAGGCGATTGTGAAGACAGCAAAAGCTGCTGGGCTGAATGGGCATGAAATATGTAAATCCCATTGAAGAGAGATACCATGCCCTGCAGCAAAAGCAGAAAAGCACGCAGGTAGATCATGATAAAGTCGAAATCACCATCAATATCCATCCTTCAACATACAAAGGAGTACCAGTGTACCTTGAAAGGGTAAATTGGGGGAGGAATACATGCCCAAACTAGCTGTACTGACCAATGACCCTACAGCATCACTCTGCAGAAGTGTCCAAAGAGCAGAGGATGAAAATCTCAACAAAAAGAGTGAGAAATCAAAAAAGCTAAAGGAGATGCACCTGGGGGCATTAGGGCAGTAAGCAGAGAATTAATCTGCCAGTGGACATTTCAAAGAGGGTAGTGACATCAACACTGCAAAATCAGCAACATTCAATATTGAAAGGAGCTGCATTTCCCGCTTCTGTGTTAACAGAAACTGGATGGATGCAACAAGAAGACAAAGGGACAGGGAGCACTCTTGCTTCTTCCTCCCTCCCCTCCCCACCCATTTTTTTCTTTTTCATTATAACTGTGTGTTCTCTGACATAACCAGTAATTTCATTTTGCCATTGCCCAGACAAGTCTTGAAAAATAAAGACATTATTTCAAATGAAAACAGTGGAGTGTTCTGCTGACCACTGACTGATCTCCAGGGCGTCTCACAGAAGTCCAGGAAATGAAAGTCCAGAGCTTAACGGTGTGCATATTGGTCTCATTTTATAATTAATAATTTTGTCTCAAATTTTGAACAGTGTTTCCAAGGAGGAGAGGCTGGATTTTGACTGAGATTATTAACACAGTTTGGGGAAGCACCCTTCCAACCACTAGCACAGTATAGTTGAAGGTGGAGCGCTCCTAGTTCCATTCAAATGGAAGTTCCATTGAAGAAGTTCCATTCAAATATGAGAAAAAACTTCTTTAGGGTGAGGGTGGCAGAGCCCTGGCAGAGGCTGCCCATGGAGGGTGTGGAGTCCCTGTCTTTGGAGACCTTCAAGACTTGCCTGGATGCCATCCTGAGTGATGTGCTCTGGGCAATCCCACTTTAGCAGGGGAGTTGGACTGGATGATCTCTAGAGGTCCCTTCCAACTCTGACAATTCCGTGATTCTGTAATTCTAGCACTAGAGGGGATTTTCTAAAAATGGTAGTTCAAGATTCTGTGTTGGCTTTACAATGTCAGAATTGTATTTTGGTCATTTGGAAACTGAAAAATCTTAAAGGCATCTCTGAATTATTTTATACCAACCACAGGGGTGAAGAAAATAAAAGAGCAGATGAGCTCACGTGGATGAGACAGTATAACATAACCCTCTTGAAAAAGTGTGATGGATTTGAAGCCAAGCACTCCTAGTTCCCCAGCTTAGCTTTATGAGAATGTACCAAAGCTAAACACACATGTCATAAGTAATTTTTCTAATCCTGGTGTACCTGACATGGTAACATCTGATAGGCAGCTGGCACTCACCGAGGAGGGATTACAAGAATTCAAGCACTATGCAATAAAGTAGCAGGGAAGCTACACAACGCAGAGTCCTCCTCAACCCCAGCCCGGTCCCAGGATGCTGGAAAATAACATCAAATTAATCAAGTACCTATTGAAAAAGACTGAAGAGCCAGACACCAGCCTGTATGTAACTTTGCTTTGTTACTGGATAGCACCTGTAAACACTCTCATTTTATCTCCTGACATTTTATGCAGGAGAAAGCCTTAAGAAAAGGAATGATGAAATTGATACTACAGGACCTCAGAATCACAGATGTGTGAAATACATATATAATTAATCTGAAAGCCAGTATGATTTCCAGGGAGATGGTTTTCATTAAATGAAAATTTTTATAATTTCAAAGCAATTGCAATAATAATTTCAGTCAAAATGTGAACAACAGCTCCCACAAAAATGCTGATAGTACTGGCAACGCATTGTGAAATGCATTGGTTTTGTTAAGCAAGCAGTTAAAAAATCAATAAATGGGAAGTTTGATGGACACAATCAGATGTCTTCTTCAGACAAACAGCAGATCACAACAAATACCAGCTCATACCCAGTGGGTTTTAGGATTCTATCCCAGGCAGGCAAATAAGGACAACTTCTCTTCATTATTCGCTATTTCAGATCTTTGGAGAAAGCCCAGTTAACAGCAGAGAATTGATCACATACTTAAAGGGGAATTTTCCCCAGACAGAGCACTTTAACTGTACACTCTCCAAAAGAAGGCAATTTTCCTTCTATACATTACTGGTCATAGGAAAGCCATGACCAAGGCTCAACAAGCCAATTAGCCTTTCAAGGAAGCATAAGTGAGAACGCATTTGAAGCCTCACCAAAGCCCCTTCTTCTCTACACAGGATTCAAATTACTCCTGTTGACTTCTAGTGACCAAAATTCCTTTCTCCAAATTTCTCCTCTTCTCCTTGACATGACATGACTCATACACCTTAACCTTGATACTAGAGAGCAGATAATCCCCTTCAATATCTCTCAGGGTTCTGCTAAAGTCCATCAGATGGGACAATAAGTGTCTCATCCTTCCCAATACAGTCTGGATTTTGCTTACATCCTACCTTTACCAGGAAATTCAAGTGGAATCCTTTGGATCTGATACCATTCACCATCTGGGAATACATACATCAGGGACACACAGTGGACAGATACCCTGGGCTTGACTCTTAAAACCATTTCCAAGGCAAGTAAATAGCTGGTAGCCATCAAAGTCTTGCTTCTACTTCAAGCCTAGAAATAACTGTAAGGACTAAAACTCAGATCCCAAAATGTAATTTGACACCTAATGAGAATGAAATGAGAGGCAGCTAGAAGCTCAGCTTAGGAAGCAGGGAACAAATCACCTGCCACCCTGTGACAGAGAAGCTGTTAGAGGTCTTCATGAAACAAGTCTGAGTATTGTTTGCCCATTCCAGAGCTGAATGCAGTCCAGAAAAATCGACACTCTTGGAAATTAGAAAGAATTGAGAGGTGAATCTAGATCTGTTTTATCCCTTATACGATGACACCCAGACTGCTAAGCATTTGATTTCACTGCAGTGTTAGTGGGCTTCCTGCATATTGGAGTACAGTTTCATCACTCAAACCATCCCTGATTTCAGCAAGAATTGATTCTGGCCCTATTCTTCCTTTTGTGGCACTGGCTGATGTTGGGAAAATGAACCGTGCTGAAAAGAACTATATATTAGTCTTCCCATCAATGCCACAGGGGTGGTGCAAAGAGCCTGGGTTGACAACTCACGGAAAGCAGGGGTTCTCTGTTTACACAGCAGCAACTGAAAAATACTTGCTGCACGCAGAGAGAACAAAATAAGGGAAATTAAGTCAGTACCCAGATGGTGCCTAAGCAACTACAACTGACAGGATTAGGCCTTAACACAGCAAGAGTAAACAGATCTAGAATGAGCATTGCTTACATAAACAAACAAAGTCTTAGAGATGAGAGTTGCAAGCAAGGCATAGAATCATAAAATGCTTTGGGTTGGAAGAGACCTTCAAGATNGACGTCTTGCAGTGCCTTTCAAAGATGAAGTCTTGCTCCTCCAGCTCAGCAGAAGAAAGAATCCTAGGCCTTTGCCTTCCTCCAGGTAAGGAAGCAACTCCTTCATTGTTCTACAGATGCCAAATAAATGCCTCCTGCATTTGTCCCTCTCTCTTTCCAGTAGGAACAGAATTGCATCCTAGCACGGTAGGAACCCTAAGGTAGGAATAAGAAAGGATCTAGTGGGACAGATGGATGAGCAGAGATGTAATTCCAGAGGAAAGCTGCTGTCATCCCATTAAAGATGAGGTTAAAGGTAGCAGCAATGAAAGAGTGGGAGATATTTCACTGGGGGAAATGGAGTGGCACCGAGCTTTGAAATTGCACTGCATGAGAATATTAATAAAAAAGTTAATGACGCAATGTGCTTTTTGCTCCACATTAATTACACTTTTACATTCCGGTTTTTAATGCATTTTGCACTAGACTTTATTTTACATTCCAGGAAGGGGAAAATATAATTGCAGCTTTAATTTCTATAGCCAAACCCTGATAAGATCACAGCTGTGAAAATCTCATAAAAAGCTTTAAATTAAGTTAAAAAAACAGTTCCCTTTCCTCCTCCCCCTGCTTCTCTTCCTGCATGAGGTGCCATCAGCAGAGATGGGCAAAGTATTGGTTCAAGGTAATGTTGTTCCCTGGCCTGGAGACCTGTTCTGAAGTCAGCACTGGTTATGAGGCCTGGACCACTCACCACCGGGTACCACTGCTTGGGCTCATCTACCTCTTTGTGCCCTCAGTGAGAATAAACCTCTTGCCAGTGACCACTTGGGTGTGCAGGAGCCCAGCCACAATACACCTACTACTTCTGCTGTAACATACTGGTTATTCCCAAAGGCATGGTCCCTGTGCTGGGGCCGTACATGCATGGAAAAGACTGAAACAATCACACTGCTACAGACTGAGAACTGAGGTTTGTTGAAATAACCAGTTTACATGAGATAAATCAGAGTCTGTGTGAATGACAGGAATTGCAGATTATTGTTTGAGTCCTGTCAGAGTTGCCTCCCATCACTACAGAAATAAAGATAAATCCAATAAGATATCATGGAAGTGAAATAGCCTGGCGCTCCTACCTTCTTCCTTTGCAACGGACAAGCTCTAGATCTGGCCACAGAGTGCCTTTGTAGACACAGTGACCCCTCTACAGCTACAGACTGTGTCAAGTCCTAAGGAATGGCCCCTGCCTTTGACTCTCCTTCACTCAGAAATCCCAGTAGATCTCAGGATCCAGCAGAGGAATAGCACAAATGACAGCAGAGCTACACACCTACGTCCCAGCCAGTTGTTTCATTAGGAGTGTGAAGAAGGGCCATCTCATCACTGTGTCTACAGCCCTTAGCGCAACTACAGCAGCACAGTCACACTGTGTGTGCCCAGCACTCTTACTGTATTGGTAAAAAGATACATATCTGTGTATGCTCAGAGCAGTCTGCTGGTGTACTGTGTCCTCATTCCCCTACCACAAAATTCCTTTAGTTGTGGAGACGAGCTGAGATCTTGCTTGCACCTGGACAAAACCAAAGGGTAGCCAGACCCTCATCTCTTCTGAGTCCCAATCACCTACAACTTGAAACAGTCGAGCAACCCCACCCATCCCTTTTCTCTTTGTTATTCATGCTGCAGATCCTGCCCCACCACTCTGATCCTCCACATCCTCATCCCAGGAACTCCAGGACAAGCCACTGACTTTTTATTGGACAAAAAAATATTTCTTCCAATGTCATGTCAGCATTCCTAAATTTGTGGATCCCTATCTCAAGATCCTTAACACAAGCCACAGTATCATAAGAGTGAGAGATGAGATAATCCATCCTCCCACCTTTGAAAGGATCACTTATACAAGCATCTTCCTTGACATGTATTCCTACATGGACTCAAGTCCCTGTTGGAAGCCTGTGAAATTGCTGAACTCCTTGGACTTTGACCTTTTTTCCCCTCTAAATTGTCCAACCCGGGTATCCTTTATTTTTCTTTCCTGAATTTAAATCTGATCCTGCAACTAGACCAGTCTTCGTATTATTGTGCACCACTGACACCTCTGCCTGTTCTTGTGATATCCATGAGAGAGTTTCTGCAGTAAAAGGGGCAGTCAGAATACCTCATCCCAAAATCCTGTGCAGGCTGAACAACAAGAGCTAAAGAAAGGTTCACTTCTCCACCAATGTTTTCTTGAACCTCTTGAGCTCCTTCTCCAGGATAAGTTCCCAATTTACACCTCTGTAAACAAAAGCAGAATCCATCACTCACAGCCATATTATTTTCCTTGATTGTTCCCTACATGCAAAAAGCAGAAAAGGAATGTGTTTTCACAAGTGAAACAGAGAGAGAGAAGAAAATAGGAGAGATTGAGAGAAAGGAAGAGAGAGAGGCTCTAAAACCTCATTTTCCTGGTAATTTACTCTTCTATTCAGTTGAGTCCTGCTGCTCGTAAGCCTATTCCTGTTACAATATTAGATATAAACAAGTAAACTGTGTAATGGATCACATTAAGCAGGCCTTGCATCTTGAGGCAGGATTTAATTTGCATGGCAGATTATCTTGTCTGCAGTAGGAGAGGCACCCTGGGGCACTGACTGCATTAATAGGATCTAGTCTCTTAAAATCCATTAAGTCAATTGAGTGGACCAGTCTATAATCTCATTTCAAATCCAGCGTGAAAATGCTTAAACACTGGCCCTATGACACTGACAGCAGAGAAGTGACTAAAGGGACATTGGAGACTGCACTGTGCCATATTGCCTGCCTGCTGGGAGTGGGGAAGGGAGGGGAAAAGGGTAGGGCTCATTCTCTTGTAGCAAGCTCCATTCAGAAAGATGCTGACAGCAGGAGCGAGGTGAGGAGAGGAGGCAGGAGCTGTGTACGGGGAAAGACCGCGGAGTGTATCCCAAGTAATGACAGGGAGTTTGTTAAACAATGGGAATTGGCTGATGAAGTTCTGGATACCTTATTGCTCTGACACAGTCGGAAATACTAGACTGTGAAAAGGATGTGCCTTTATAGGGATGTTCTACTATGAGTCACTGAAAATAGGGATTTTCAAACTGTACAGAAAATAAGATTAGTCTGGGAAATGTGACACTGCAAATAAAATATAAGGGTAGAATATGAGAACCTCAAAGCTGTGGAAACCCAGGCTTGTGGCCTCACTGCCCTGGACTGCCTTCAGCAGGCAATGCTCTTGAACTCAGACATGTTTGCACAAGGTTATGCTTGGTCCAGTCGATCAGAGCAAACTTTTCTATTCATCTTAAAAAGCCTGGCCACAAGCTCCCAAGGTAAGAACTGGGTTTTGTTTGATATATGTTAAATATTTAGCATAAAGGATCTCCAGTCTGGGCAGCCTGACCACATTACACTAACCCTGCAACCACAAAGAGCAATAATAGTAGTAAAGGACAAACATAGCCAAACATATTGAAAGCAGACATATAGAAACTCAAAAGGAAGAAAAAAAGACATAATAGCATAACCTAAGAATTTTAATAGTAAGAAACCTCCAGGACCAGATGGCATTTATGCAAACACTCTAAAGAGATCAAAGTATAAAGACGTTACTAACAAAAATATTCCATTTATCATTAAAAACAGCCACTCTCCCACTAGGCTGGAGAGAAGCCAACACTCTGTGCTTCTTTTAAAAGAGGTGCTAAGGGCAATCATGGGAATTATAGACCTCAGTGAGCCTTACGCCACTACCAGGAAAAATAGCTCAGAAAATCATTAAAGACAGAGTTATAAAGCACTGGACTAGGTGAGTGTAATGTGATGAAGAAGCAGCTCAGCTTCTCCAAGCTGACTTTCTGACCTGCTACTGTTCCTTGGAAATGTCAGCAGCTCCAAAGAAGTTATGATAAGTAGGAGTCACCTGGCTATTAAGGACTTCACAAAAAACACATTCTAAAAGCTTAGGGCTCCACTCCTGCTAACGTGCATAAGCCCCAAGGGTGCATCTTCCAGCACAACACTGGTTTGAAAAGAAGAATAACTAAAATAGTACTACGTTATTTTAAGAATTCCATTCCTCATAAAGTCTGGCAATGTCTCTAGAAGGGATCAGATTTGGGCACCAAAATCCAAAAGGTGGGCCTCTCCACCCAAGCTATGGGTGAGCTGGAGCAGCGCGCTCTAGCAGGATGCTAAAGTGTTCAGTTCCTGGGACACACACAGGACCATTTGTCTCATATATCTGCGATGGACATCCCATATCCATGACAGGTACATCCTCAATGCTGAAGTAAGTTGGGAACAGGACACTGCTGAAAGGGCAATAGCAGCACTGCTCAATATCCCACTACGACAGAGCGGCAGAATATTGCCCAAAGCCATTCTGAGCTGCCAGGAGTGAGGCCAGCCCCACAGGATACAAGAGGGCAGAGACAAATTCTTAAGCATTTAGGCAAAACCTAGATGGCACCTGTAAGGACAACCTGCTCCATAGCCAATAAAAGGAGTAACAGTTTTAAACTGGAAGAGGGGAGATTTAGATTAGACCTCAGGAAGATTTTTTTTACTGCAAGGGTGGTGAGGCACTGGAACAGGTTGCCCAGAGAAGCTGTGGCTGTCCCATCCCTGGAGGGGTTCAAGGCCAGGCTGGATGGGGCTTGGAGCAACCTGGTCTGGTGGAAGGTGACCCTGCCCAGGGCAGGGGGTTGGAACCAGGTGATCTTCAAGGTCCCTTCCAACCTGAACCATTCTATGATCCTAAATCACCCGCTTCCAGTTGCGCAATGGTGTGGCTTTGCTCTGATGTATTTACAGCATCTTGAATGTCATTGATTTACACGCTTCTGCTTCTCCTTATTCCTTCCCAGCTGGAGATCTCCCAGCCCGCCGTGCCTGGCAGCCTCGCACTGTTACAGGTCCAAGCACTAGCCCCTCCTCTATCAACGCACAGCTTCTCCTTCCCTGAGCTTTAAACGCTGCCAGACCTGCTGCCCAAGGCAATCGTGTCACGAGAGCCCCAGGGAATGATATTAATCCAGTGGTGACTACCAGTCATAACGAGCCCAGTATATTCTCCATTTCAAGAAATCTCTCAACTCTGATTGCTCGACACTATATATCAGAGAGATCACTATATACCCATCCTGTTCTTATTCCCTTCCTTAAATATTCACTTTGTAGGGAGACAGTATCCCATGGAAGATGCATCATTGGTTTGGTCAAACACACCAGATTTTATACTCTGAGCACTGGACTCTTGCACACCAGAGCTCTCCCAAGTTTGCAGTGGCACAAGGGCAGCCCCACTCTTTTCCTTCAGAGCTGCCACCCTCCCCAAATGGACACCAACATTCAGCACAGCAGTTTCTGCCCAAACTCAACACTTTCTCAGCAATCCCCACCCAAACCGCTGAATGTGACCTCCAGGGTGATGATGCAATGATGCAGGATGATGAGCAATCACCTCCTTTGAACTCTAAAATCACACCAGGCAGATGCCCACAGAGAACTATCCCTTCCACAGACAAGCTGGTAAGAGAAGGGAGAGCACTTTTCCTTAGGGTGAACAACTACTACATGCCCCAGAGAGATGCAGAAGGAAATTCTCAGTTTGTGGGGGTTTATTGCTGGTTTTGGCCCGTTCCCTGCTGCCCCTAAAGGAGGCTTGTGGCTTAAAGACACCACCAAGGCTGTCACCTTTTCTTAAACACATACCATGACACCAATGAACTGCAACCTGCAGAGCAAACCACATCATCCTGCCCACTCCCAATCCTGCATTATCCCAGATCGACACTATTCTTTTTCTTTGAAGGAAAGACAGAACCATCAGTTGTTTGCAAACCACAGTATCATCTACCTCTCCCACACAAACCACAGATCAAAGGCCTCCCCTTTCCAAACCACAGAGAGGTCCCAGGGGCCCCAGGAAGCAGATGTCTGGTAGTTAGCTCAGATCCGCCTGTAGGGAGGCACAGGAGAAACTGGGGAGAGCAAGTGATGAAGATTTATTACTTTTTTTTTTTAATTATTACTATTTGTTTATTGTTACATAGAGCTAGTAATACACAGCTCTAACGTGGGGCACCAGCTTGTGAATGGAGTACAAACAGCAGAGCAAGGATGAGAAGTTTGCTTCTGCAACTTGAAAAGCAAGACCCAACCTACAGCAGGACACACCAGGAACCATTCTAAGATCACCCCTTCCCCTCTTCAGCTTCCATTTCACAATCAAGCAGCTCCCCCATTCCCCAAGCATATAGGAAAAATGGAAGGTGTACCCTTCCTGAAGCTGTCGCTATCTGCTTGAGTCTGACAAGATACTGAAACAACAGTTCTGAGAAGCGCAGACTGCCCCATTCATCTCCCTGAGTGGCTCACTTGCCTCCTGATGACAATCTGCTAAATATCTCCACTTAATTGGTTTGCTGTTCCTTGAAGCAAGTCAGAATGCAACATGATGACTGTGCTAGGACTATCTTTACATAAGCTCTTCAAAGAGACAGTTCATTTTGTTGAAAAGAGGACTGGCAGTTTTGGGAGATGCCTCAACTTACTTTGTCCTCATCAAGAATGACTCAGATTCAACAGGCCCAAAAAGACACCAAGACAGACAAGGACAGATAGAAAAGGTTCTTCAAGGTGCTACCTGGAGCCCACAGTGCAACTGAGTGGATGCTGTGGGCTTCTAGTGTGCTTTGGAGAAAGGGTCTATCTACATTTGGGGGTGAGAAAGGTCACAAATTGCACTTAAGTGAGAATGGAAGGGGAAACATACAGTTTCAGGAGACTAATATGAGCATTAGAGAAGTCCTGGAGAAGTAAGCAGTAGAGAACAAAACAAAGCTGGTCTCTCTGGACAATGTAAGTATGTATCCCTAAACAGAATGAAATAAAATAAAGGATAGAAGAAGAAATCTTTGAAAATAAGTCAAATAATATGTCAGCACTAGAACTTTATCCAGGACTGGCAAGCATGGTGCGAGTGTGCAGTGAAGAGTGTGAGAACAGACAGCAGGATTTGGCATCCATGATGGGAGCTTTATTTAAGACGAAAAGAAAGATGTGTTTCCATGGGCCTCAGCAGGTCAGAGATGAGAGAGGAGCTTCCATCCAATAACGATTTCATTAATTTTCCTTATTAAATGTGCTGAGCCAAGACATATCCCCCAACTGGGAAAACCTAGGAGTTGACGTCTACTGGACTGTCACTGGGTGAGCTGCAGGCAATCCCTAAAGCCTGACAAGGGTGTATCTGCTGAGGACTAAGGACTGAGCGATCAGAAATCCAACCCTCTCTTTGGCAGCCCACCACACTGCCAAAAACAGATGTGAAAGCTGAAGTGTACGGGCCAGACCTGTCCCGGGGTTAAGTCCACAGAATTCAACTGACTTATCAGCAATGGCTTTGGTCCAACATGTCTATGACGGTCAAAAATGGGCACGGTCTACAACAAGCTTTGGCTCAATCCTTGAATGGAGATCATCTAGAGTGCCTTTAAATAAAACTAAACATGAAGATTATCAGCTTGCAGTGAGTGCAGAAAATAGAGCCCCCGGCCAGAAGGTGAAGGAAGAAGTTAGCAAAGGTCACTTGTAACCCATCCTTCGTGTCCTATATGGTGACATTTGCTTCCCTGTCACCACAACATTGGTTCTCCCCAAGTATACACTACAGCACCACATGGATACATTCCCTCGCTTCCTGTCCCAAAGATTACAGCTGCTATATGCTCCAAGCATATGGAAAGCCAAAGTTCCATCGTGGACATTTTATTTCATAGAGAGAATTCTGCTAGAAACTTCTCTTTCTACACAAAATGGCCTAGAAAGAAAACATAAAAACAACACAGATTGCTTTTATTTGCTTGGTAATGCTGACATTTTAGCACGTACCAAGACATTTCTGTAGTCCCAAACTCAAGCTATGCAGTCTAAGGGGGCACCCTGCTCTAGACTAGGATGTGCCCGTCCAAAAGCACAAGACTTCTGGGCCTGTTGCTGGGAAGGATGCAGGACCCATCCCTCCCAAGGGATCCAGGCACCAGGCTACAAGGTGAGGAAGATGAAAGCAAACCTTGGTAAGCCGCTGGTGAGGGAATCCCACTCATTCCTTCCCCTAGGAGCGGTGTTTACCTTCCTATTCCATAGTCTCTGTAATGTGTACACACCAGAAACATTTCTTCTTCCCTAACCACAGGCCTATAGACCCTGACGGTCCCAGATTCCCAGGGAAAAGGACTTCCAGCATGTGGCAAGGCAGGAGTTGAAGGCGGTTAAGCTGTTTGTCTCCTCAGTGCTGCAGCAATTTCCCAGCCGATTTCTGAAGTCCAGAAGAAAGGACAAGGATAGTGGGGAGGAGGGGAAGCAGAGGAAACGACGACTTCATCATTCAACAAGAGTTTGTGAGAAAGAAGGTTATATTGGGGGACCACCAAACGCGACGTCTTTCATTGCCCCACCTCCCACAATGCAAAGGTGCAGAGTTACCTCTTCTCCCACCCCCTCCACCTCATCTAGCCCCAGCCAAAGGATTCCCGAACTCACCATATAATGCAGTTTTTCATGGCGTGCCTGCTTATCAGGGCTCTGAAACTATGTGAGACATGCATGCAGACAATGGGCCTGTCTCTCAGCCACCGAGGGCTCTGAAGGGATCCCTTTCAGCGCTCACAGATTGCTCTGTGTTCCCTTAATTGACAGACCCGGCCAAGTCTGACAGCAGTGGCGTGCAGCTGGTGCGGCCGCTCGCTCTCAGGTAGGCCACCTTTCAGCAGGGAAATTGCTTTTGATTGGCTTTATTGGAAGTAGCTTCTCCTGTTCTGCTGGCAAAAGTCTCTCGTATTTTAATGGCTGACAGTTCAGGACCAAACTGTCTTTTCCCAGAAGGTTACCTCTTTTCCCTATTTCTAAAGTCTTTCAGCTCATTTAGGTCTACCTTAAAAAGGACCGGACCTCAAACATAGGGAACAACTTTATCTAGTCAGAACTGTTAAGGAGCTGGGACTTTCTGGATCCCAGTTTCTTTTACCTCTCAAATCTCCAACATTTTTGCTACAGCCTGCAAAAAACAAGATCCCAAAGCAGGAACAGAGGAGCTGACAAATGCTAACAGAAGTTCTTGACTTAGTGCATGCTCTGGAGCTTCCGCATGAGAGCCTGGGCTACGACTTTCAAGAAGGGCTGAAGGAGCTGGCCTCTACCTTCTAGAAGTCAGTGGAGGCTGGATGTGAAATTCCACTCAGGCTACTTTCAGCCTGGGGTATCTGAGGCATCAGTTATTTACTAAGAGTCTTTAATGTGCAAATGAGGATTTCCTGATGGGGGAAACTGGTATGCTTATCTTTGAACTGGTAGCCTGAACCAGACTATCCTGTCTCTTCCTGCACTCTCTGTTACACTACACGAGGCTGTACAGGCTAAGATGTCATATGCTTCATGGGCTGACAATGCAGTCCCTAGTTCTTTTCAGCATTCCCAATATCTCAGCTGGGAGAACTAAATAAGGCTTCAGCTTCACTTTTCAGCTTTACCAGGGCAATTTCCAATGCCTTCCAGAGCCTCTTCCAAAGTTTTGTTTGCCTTAAGATTTTTTTTAAAATTTTTATTCTTGAACATCTGCACTCAGCTTTTCTCTGCTTTTTATTATAGCTCTTCTGCCAGGCTTTGCTTAATAGCATGTAGAACCAAGTTCAGTTTTTAGTGGCCAGTAGTAAAGACCACTTAGAGAACTCACTCAGAAACCTGGAAAAATTAAACTAAACTACTTGGGCACTCAATGAGCTATGCTTCTGCACAAAGGATGACTCAAATGACCTAACCAACCAGTTCTTCAATGAAGGGAGAAAAGGAGGAGAACTGGAAAGAAAAATATGAGTTCAAATAATTACCAACTGCACCTTTCTCAGAGAACAGCAAGAAGAATTTAAAGCTCTTCTCTATGATTTCCTGGTGCAGGAACAGCTGGGGAAGCAAGCTGCTTCCTCCTACCTGCATTGGCACACAATCGAGCATGTTTGTGTCAACTCTCAGGACTGTCCTCTGCTCTCCCAGGTAGTAAACTGGCAATATAGGACATGTTATCACCCAGCCACCCCAGCTCACTTCTCCCACCCATTCCTCCTTCCCCAGATGCTCTCGTTAGCCACCATCCCCACCAGGCATTTCTGCCCAGGCACTGTTCTTGTCATCAGCTCCTTTCGCTGCTTCCTCATTTGGGTGATGTCTGTGCTTTAACAGACGTACCATCACATGCACTCCACAAAGTATCTGTATTGTCTGATAAAAAGAAACCTTCTAAAATAGCTTCTTTCCTTAAATACAAAGCTTTTGCATTCCACAGTTGTGGAGTATCCACTCCCATAAGGCAGCCTCAGGCAATCGCTTTGTCCAGCTTGGCACACAGCGTTGCAGCTACATAATTTCCCCCCAATTATGACAGCATCTTGTTAAACAGAAACAATGCAAATACAAGAAAACATAAAAGCAGGTTAAAGCTGTGCCAGACTGGCACAAAGATCCCTTTCCTCTCTAGCACAAGACAACAGGATGTTCCTGTTCATCAGGGCTCCGTTCTTCCATCTCTGTCTAGGAAATATTTCTTCTCTTGAGCTATCAAGCCATTAGAAATGGGATCCCTAAGGTCCTGCCTGTTCAGCGCTCCAAGTGGTGTTGACTCCATGCTCAAAAGTCATTTCCCACTTTAGCCAGCTGTGCCACCTCTGCTGGAACCTCTACAAATGGTCAGGACAGACAAGGACCAAGGGAACTGGCATCCACCACCAGGTACAGTGACTGTATGTTCATTGGTCTCACCCTGCTCAGGTCTAGGCTGAGACACCCAAAAGCAAAAAGGAAGCTTGTTATGTAATCAAAGCCCTGGACTAGGGTTTTGGGAATCTACATTCCCTTTTAATAGCAATATAAGATGCTCCAAATTTCTTCCCAAAATTTCCATAGATTTCCCTGAAAAGCACAGACCACATTTCCTTCAAGTTTCTGGTGCTGCTTCTCAGCTCTGCAGGGTATTTCAGAAAAATGGTGTTTAATTCTTTACATATTACTGATTGAGAAAGAATCGGAGTTTCTAGCAGAAGGTTCACACATTAAACTATCAGAAATACCAGTGTTACGTAAAGCATCATCACAAGTTGCTCCTACAAATAACCACCTACCAATGCCTACCACCACAGCATCTGGGCATCTTCTGTGTGACACCAGTGAAATCCTTCTCTCTTTTCTGCATACATCTCTGCACAACACATTGCTTCTTACTGCTTGCTGATTTGTTTTATGCTGGTCTGTACTTCCCTTTGCTCAATGGTATTTAAGTGGCTGCTTGAACAGAAAGGCACATGAAGTCACTGAGAGGTGATTGTTTTTTCACAGAAGACTGTCTTGTAGAATTTCCTAAAGATGCTCAGAAACTGAATTCATCTGCTCCCCAAAGCCTGATGTCCTTTCCAAAAAAGATTTGCTCTATCTCACCTCCAGCATGTTCTGTCTCTATAAGCTGCAATATACTAGTTGCCAGATGAAAATCTGACCTTGAAGGTAGATAAGGCTTATACTTAAGAACAAACCGCTATGGTTGAGATCTTCTTAGCTGAAGACAGTGTTGATTTGGCTGTGCACACACACACCAACAGGGCAGGCTGCAGGTTCTATCGCACACCATGGAAGCACACTAAAAATGGTACAGGTCCCACATGGGATGTCCCCTCACAATCAGGGAATTCGGCTCGGTGTGTACTACATGACACAGAAGGAAGCAAAGTTTCTGCTGGGCATGAACTGTTGAGTCTGATGTTCCTTTTTTTTCAGGCAGACAAGAATTCAGACTTTTGCCAGGTGGGCTGACGTGCTACATGCCAGGACAGACAACATAGGCAAACCTGCGCAGTCACGGACAACGATATCCTGATGCTTAACATCACCCCTTTGGCAACCACAGGCTTACATTTTGATTTATAACCCACTAATCTTTCCCAGGGCTTATACCACTCTTTCAATACCTGACAGCGCACGCTGTCAGGTCCAGCAAGGACCCTTTCTCTAGGGCTGTTGGGACAAACTAAAAAAAGCGTGGTCACAAAAGCGCTGAAAAAGACACGACAGTGGCACAAATTCCCGTTGAAGGGGGATTGATCTGTGAGGCTTTTTTTCCCATGTGAAAACGCTTCACTGGGAAAGTCTCCAAGCCAAAAGAGGAGAGGCCCAGAGGGAGGGAAGAGCAAGAGGCCCTGAGGGCAACCAGGGAAAAGTGCTTCTGATGCTGCTAGGTGACATCTGGATAAACAGCAATCGCTGTCATCCCCTGATGCTACCTGGGCTAGGGAGGTGATCAACCACTAAGGGTCTGAAAGGCCTTCAGGTTACTGTGCTGTGAAATCCGATGTTTTCATCATGACCACTCCAGTGGGAGTCTGACCATAAACATGTCGAGTAACTGTGCTCATAGCCCAATGTAAGGCTCTCCTAAGCTCCCAGTGCTGGCCACCCCAGACAAGGGCAGGAGGTCCAAGGAACACAGCTCATGAGGCAGAGGCTCTGGGGCTCTCCCAGTCCCTGGGGTGACAAAAGGGGAAAGGCTGTGAAGGATGGTAGCACTGGGGGTGGCAGGGAAGAGAGATGGTCCAGGGCTGTGTGCAATGACTGCCATGGGGCCAAGCACACAGCCAGGGCTCTCAAGCAACACTTGCAGGGTAACGTCTGTCATTTCCACCGGTGGGGGAGGCGAGGAAGAGAGCTAGGAGAGTAGCTCAGCTGCAGCAAAGCCACACAAAGTTGGTCTGTTCGGCTGCCTTTGTGGCACTGTTGTATTTATTGAAGGCAGCAGCAGTTTGTTCTGTCCTTTCAGTTACTGTACGGGACCCGATCAGGGTGCAGATGGGACTACAAAGCAGCCCTTGTTGTCAGTAATGTGACTCACATGTCAGGCTCTTATTTGCTGTCAGTGGCTTTATTAAAGTCTACAGTTTCAGACCCTAGACCCTTGCCTATTGTATCCCCTGGCCCCAGAGATTCTCTTAGGGAGCGCTCACAATTACCAACTCTCTCACAAGAGCACACAAACACACTGAGCTGGCATAGCAACTGTGCACTCAGGGGTGATGCCCAGGCTAAAGACAAGCTGGGCGCTTTTCATCTTTAAAGCTAATACACGTTCAGAAACGGACAGGATAGAGCAGAGACCGTGTCTGGAACAGGATCTCTCCCTCTAAGACCACCTGGTAACATACACACTCACACACATTCATTTATTCATATGTTCTGCACTTACAGATATGTTAATACACTCTTGCTCACATATGCACATTCAAGGCTCTGTTCTCCCCCATGCCAACATACACATTCACATATGTCCTCACCTACATGTTTGCAAACACAGGGATCTACAGATGGACATAGCACACCACACACAGCTGTGTGCCCAAGCCCTCACACGGGTGCTCACAGTCTCAGTGTCACACAGAGAGGGACACACGCTCTCCTGCTGACACACAGCTACACACAGCTCACCGACTGTAGTCTCACCTTTACGTATTTCCACAGTCTCAGCGGGCATACACAAATGAAAATTCCCACAAAGGCACTCTTATCCCTTCACTTAAAATTACTTAAAGTAGAAAAAAATTCACACTTCAGATACTCAGTTGAAGTTAAAGACTGTTTCCTAGGCAAATTTTACTGTAAAAGTTTCAGGCTCTGACCTCTACATAAGCGAAGAGCAATTCCTCCAACTTTACTGGATGCCACGGGTTGCCAAGAGGAGAATCTTCACTTCTTTCTAATATGAAATTACCTTTCAATGCCATGGTTCTTCCCCTCCACCAAAGAGTTCTCTTTCTAACCTTAAACTAGAAAGCAGAAGACTTGCTACCAGCTCTGCTGCTGTAGTACACAGAATCAGCCATCTACAGGAGAAACCAAGAAACAGGATAGCAAGACTACTAAAAACTGTTAGAATAAGAATGGAGAAAAAAGGGACAGAAGCAGTCAGGAAAAGATGTTGCATTAAAAACAAAACAAAACAACAAACACCAAAAACCAAACAAACCACAACCAGAAAAAACACACACCCAAACACCAAACCAACAAAAAAATAAGAACAGAAAGTTGGTTCTGCTTTCCCTCAAACCAGGACCTCTCCCAACACAAATTTGAGGATGAGAATGCAAATGTTGTGATGCCAAAGGAGGAGGACTGGCTAGGACACCCTGGGGTGTCAGTGAGAATCCTTCCACACTTTTCTGTGTTGGATTGGCCACGGTGCCTCTCTTTAGCAGGAACACTGAAATAACAATCACACACACATGTTCTATGGCCCCCAAGTCAGAAAAGTCACATAAGCCCAACACTTACTCTCATTTCTGTTCAAAAAGAGCTTATACATGTGCTTAGCATCAACAGCAAGCTAACTTTGGTGAGAATCAAGTCCACGATTCCACCGGAGACATAAGCCTCCTGTGATACAATGCAGTATAATTCTCTCATATTATGACAGGATCAGCAGATAAATGCAATTTTTTGTCCAGGTCACTGAACAGTCCTTCTGAGTCCTCTTCAAGTGACTTAACCCAAAACCTGCCTCCATTCCACACAAGCCTCAATTCCACATAACCATGACAAAAAACTTGGGGGCTCTGGTCTGCAATGGAAACTTGACCATCTGTGGGCTTTACGGACCTTGGACGCTGCACAAGGATCATGATGTAGGAGCATCAGATCCTTCACACTCCAGAGTAATCCACATTAGCCAGTCACTTAAGTAGGTCTAAATGATTCACTACCTTTGGTATTTTTTTATTGCCTGCTGTTAAATTTCTGTATCAGTGTGCACTGGTATACAACTGGTTTATTCTACCCAAAGAAAGGTGAATTCCAATGATCAGGTGATGCCAGAAGTGCTTTAGATGTGAATGAAAGCCATCATTTAAAAAATTGCTCATTAGTACATGTAATTGCCATTATTACTGCAACTTTAATCCCATAAGAGAAATCCTTTTACTGTAGAGTTCACATAGGATATCTCAATCCAAAGTACTCTCTATTTACAACTCTGGAAATAGATAAGAAGAAAACAGGTCCAAAAGAATAGTTATATTGATTAGCAAGGGCTCTGGATCTGCAGATTGATTTCTGCATTTTATTTTATACACCTAGGCAATTATTCTGAAATCAAACTAAGCACACACACAAAAATATATCTTTTCAGGATTAGAGCCAGTAAATATATATCAAGGACCTGATGTTTCAAGAAAAGACTGTTTCTAAAAGAATCCAAGTTTGAGTTTCTAAACAATACAAATCTTTTTCCAAAAATAAACTTTAAAATAGGGAATAAGAGAACAGAACTGTACCAAAACGCAAGATAAACAACCTTCAGTTGCTTAAAGCCTATTTATTTGCTATTTAATGTCACATGGAGTGAACCACACAGATTGCACTATTATAAAACACATGGATACTTTAAAATCACCTAACTACAGAAAAATACCTGTATATTTGATTCATGTATATATATAAACATATATTTATTTGGTCTCATTCTGCCAATACAAAGGCTCCAGGCTCTGTTTCTGTCTGGAAATCTGCATGTTTCAGAAACACCTTACTTTTAGTCCCAAGGCCAGGTAGGTGGGAGCAGGTCTCTACTGGTAGGAATGATTAGGTGCTTGTGCCAGCATTAAGGAGAACACTGTATAATATTTATAAAATGAGATGAAGATTGGTGATAAGTGTAAAATATTAATTAAAGCAATACAGGTGTCCAGTTGTACTATTGCACTGGTTCTGTCAGAGGATCCCAAACTGCTTTGCAAATTATCATTGTTCTGCTATTGCTGCATGTGGTAACCCCAGTGGACTTAGTCAGAAACCAGTATGTCCCCAGTCTGGGCAGTCTCCTTCCCCTACACTCTACAGCCCAGAGAGAGGTTAAAACCCAAGCATCCTAGAACCTGCTGAAAACTGTGGTATACAAAAACTTAGTGGATCCCAGGATGCTTCATGTTTACTTGCTTACTAGCATTTTTACCCCTGACAAAACAGTTTGAAACATGTATGCTTCTATAGAAAGACATTTTAAGATCACTTTGACCCTACTTAGTTGACTTTAATAGCTTGGCTGCAATTTCAGGTTCTTGCCTATGCAGGTCATATTCAAGTCATACCAAATTATAAGAGCAGCTAAAAACAGAGTATAAAGGCAGACCCTCCAGATGATCCAAGATACAGATATAACTAAGCAGTCCCTATAACCGCTACATTTCATGGCCATGGTCTCTCTGCCCCGGAAACTGCTGTTCCCTTCTGCTGTGTTACTGCACAGCTGGCCCCTCTTCGTACCTCTCTGCTGCTGCTTCAGAAGCTTCTTCTCTTCCTTCTCAAGGGCTTTCACAGCTATCTATACTCTTAACATCTCCTATTCTGGACAAGAGAGCCCCACCTCTTACTTGCCTCTACTCCCACACCCACTGTCAATTGCTGGATCTCCAAATTGGGGCCCTTGTGCCTCCTCCCGGGTTGCTTTTTATGAAGGAATAGAGCTCCTTATAAACACCTCTTGATGGTTTCCCTGGTCTCCACCAAAATACCACCTGTAAATTCCTCTATAATGACATTTTCAAAAAATTTCATCCCAATTCGGTATAGTGCTACGGCTGCTTCAGGCAATCTCCACACATTCCCCAAGCCGTGTCTTATTCTCATCACCAGTTGTCTTTTATCTTAGAGTTTCTTTCTGAATCTCTAGAGCTAAGACTGCCTTTTCTTCTCTGTTTTCAGCAACTATTCAAGCAAAAAACATCAAGAGTTTAGGGAATGAACTTGGAAACGCAGGTCCTTCAGTTGGTTTCTGACTCTCAGTAACCTGTTTCACTGGGTAAGCTTTGCCTTTGCTTTCCTCTCAAGTAAAAGGTCTGCTCACCTCCAAGAGCAGTTGCCACGCAGGCAAAATATTATGAATTCAAGATCGGGTCCCACAGGTCTCAGCCAGTTTATAGTCAAGCAAAATTCATACTATCATCAGAGAACACTCCAGTCTGTGATTTATCACACCTAACTTATCACTTCAGAGAATCAGGCTGCCTGTATGGATTCTTGTACCTCCACTGTCACCACGCAGTCAGACCAGCCCAGCAAAGTCTAGGTGCTGGTAACTCAAAGCCCCTTGGGGTAACTGTCTGACCATCTCTGGTGGTAACCGGGCAAAACACTAAAGGCCATCAGCTTGTTACAGCCTCTACTAAAAATCTCCATCTTCTAGCTCATCAATTAAAAGATCCAAGTCTTAACACTGGCAGCTGACAACACATCCTCAGTATGGCATTATATCAGCTGCATTAAATTGGGTTTGTGGAAGTACAAGAACTGCAGGATATTGAAGTGACTGGGAAAATGGAACAGCATTTCCCCTAATTCAGGCACATGGCCCAATCCTGTAGATATTTCGCCTTAAGGGGTTTTATCTACTGACATAGCTTAGGACTGTGCTGGCTCTCTCTTCAACTTTCTATCTGCTGGCCCTGCTTGCTAGATAAATAGCTATACTCATATAGAAAAACCTGCACTAATAAAAACGTAGACAGCCAGAAATCTGCTGCCAACAAGCAAAATATCCTATATTTCACTGCTCTGCCATGGGAGAGTCATATCTCACTGAACAAATATTCATTCCCAAACACTGTGCTAATGCATAAAAGAGTCTCCAACATATCTTGGAAAAATGACTGAAAAACAAGGCAGCCTGAGCTACAGATTCTCTTTGCTTTGTTTTGCCTCTCCTCTTTCCTCCCCACATTCTTGGGACCATTTGAAGAGAAGATGATTTTAGATTTTTCCACGTGCTTTTGTTCTTTAACTCTTCCCTCTCTCGAAGTAAGTCAAGTGGAACAGTGCTTTAGCCTGTTTTGTCGTGGGTTTTTTAACCGAGTTCAATCAGAAGCAAAGGCACTGGCTTCCCTGGTGTCAGCTATAATCATCTGATCGGGTCATAATCTTCGGTCTTGGATTGCTAGAGCTTTGTAGCAAGGAATCATCTCTGGTTTGTTCTGCATTCACATGTTGCCCAGCACAGAGATGACTTTGTAGGTGATACAGATCCTTGGCATTCCAGCAATATACATATTAAATACTAATAAGTGAGGCCTGCAGCAGTGAGCATGGTAGGCAGCTTCCCTGATTGAAATCAGCAAAATCAGAAATAGGTTATTTGTTTCCGAGCCACACTTGGACTCAGCGCTCTTTGGGTCTACGTTTTGTGACTGCAAGGTCCTTGAGCAGAAGGAGGTCCCCGAGTATAAAGGAATACTTGGAAACAATTCAGCTTCTGGATTGCCAAGAATCAAGAGGCCACCTCTACCAAATAAGTAATAAAGCCATGCCCTTACAGAATTTTTACAGCTTGGGGTAAGCAAAGACTTTCTCCTTAGAGTGACTAAGCTGCAAGGCAACTATCTTTCTAAATTCCTTTTCTGATTTATAACAAATAGGGAGTTCTTCTCTGCTTGCTCACCAAAATGCGCGTGTAATTCTGATGCACACCCCACCTTCTAGGCCAGCAGAGGCTACATTTCTTAAGAAAACTCTCTCAGTAGTTACTGATGGCACAGCCATACAGCTGCATTTGTTCTCCTAACTCAGTATGACTGCGTGCTTTGAGATCCTTCAGAAGACAGGCACTACAATGCTAATGCAAGCAGTTATTATATGACAGATTGCATTTTGGAAAGATACTGACCCAAACGCCGCCTCTTATAAAACTTACACAGCCACGTACAAGGCTTCTACATCTGGAAAGCGCAAGAAAAGAAAGGAAGCCAAATATTTCTTAATAAAGCAAGTGTTAGTTACTCTCTTGCTTTCAAAACTCATGCTCCTGGCTGCGTAGAGTTTTGGTAGGTTTCATTACGGTAAATATTTTTTTTTTTAAAAGAGCATCAACAGAACTGCTTGGTCTCTAAGAGAAGAGGAGCAATGTTGCACTGTCAGGATTAGAAAAGGACACACAGACACAAACCACTTCCCTGTACCTGCCTCAGCGATCCACCAGGGCCCTACAGAACTCAAGCTCCCGCCCCAGCACAGCAGTCAGAGGCTGCTGGGACACGGGCACGGCCTCTCTGGAACTAGTCCTTGTCTTCCTTCACCCCAGCCTGTGCGTGTGGTTGATGTTTATACATTTTACACAGCATTATGAAGGTTGATTCTAGCTTCTGCCCCTACACGTGTATAACAAATAGCAGTATAGAGACTGACCTTGGATAGATTAGAAGTAATATCAAAAATACCACTGCTGGGAAAGAATCAAAAAGTTCCTTTTCACAACTCAATTTTTCTAGTTGGAGTTCAGGATGAAAATCAAGTTCTCTTCCAGTCCAAAACATAATTCCACCAAGAAACATGTTTCACATCAACAAACGCTAATAGAAAATGTTCCCCACTGCTCACATGAAACTGTTATGCAGATGAAACATGTTTTCTGCCAATAACAACAAGTTACCTGCGGTTAAAACAGCAGCTAATCAGCTTTACTCACCATTAACGTGAAATGAGCACGATACTAAGACTACAAAACGTTGGATCAAAGCAGCCATAGCGGTGAGTTGGTGATGCCAAGTGAGAAGCCTGTAGCATGTTCTCCGAGCACTGCATAAGCACAAGAGTGCTTTGCTACACCAAGGCATCACTGGTGGAAGACACAGGCAAGAGAAGAGTTATCTGTAGCTTTCACTTGCTGTCCAACTTCACGTGCATTTCCCTTTATTTTACCTCCCAGTAATACCAGCTGCTCACAGGGTTGCCCTATCCAGAACACGCTGGTGACCAACAGCTTCCCCCACTCATCCCTGACTGCCTACTTGGAAACAAAGTTGAAGGCATTTCACTTCCCAAAAGCAAACAAGCAAATGAAGGTCCAGTTCTATTCTTAGTTCAGCACTTTTACCCAAACAAGATGATTACAAATATCACATACATCAGGCAGCATTTTGTCAGGAAAGATGACCTGTAATCTCAAAAATTGATGGTAGAAGTCCTCTGTAAAACGTAACTCCTGTGTTCCAAGTTCCATGCCGTGGCCATTCACATCACAAACATAATTAGCAGCCCTGGAACAGGTCATGATCAGACCTGAGTGCCAACACCACTGTATTTGACATAGAATTAAAAAACAGAGAGATTTGTAGTTGTTCTGTCAACTCTCCAAGCACCACAACTCCCACCATGTTCTTCAGATGCTATTCCCATGTGCCAGCTCCCACCTTCTGGCCAGAATAAAGCATATGGAGGCCTAGCAGAGGCACAGGGATATAGCTAACAGCACATACTGTTTATAAATCGGTCTCAATTTTTCCTCAGCAAGGCTCTACACACACTCTGGATCCTTCAGCCCTGATAGAAAAGCAGCATTAGGCACTTGGTGTCATAAAGATCTATATGCACCAGACCGTATCCATCAGCTGGCATAAATCAGCATCGCTTCCCTCAAATGCAAAGAAATTATATTATTTATTCAACACTTAAAGGCTGAAATCACTTCTTTTTGGAAAACTGACTCACTGAATACGACGACTATCCATGCAAGAGGCACTCAGACAGCTTGGGTTAAGCAGGGTCATCTCTCAGGTGCAAGGCTCTCCCTCGACCACGCAAACACAGCGCTCCGGTGTCAGTAGACTCAAATGTCTTATTCCTAATTTTGAAGCAAAGGAAAAATGTTTGGTCTGTAGTAAAGGCTGGCAGTTTGTTAGGAGCAGGATTAAAGAGATGTGGACAGAGAGCTGGATATTCACTGAATTCTGCAAGATAAGATAAGGCAAGCACAAATTAATTCGCATTGTCTGGTGGCAACGAGAGCACAGTGTATAATGCTGGTATGTTTGGGATTTGAGTTAAAATTAGGGACAGCAGGATCTGAAGAGCCAAATTTATTACTGACCTCTGTCAGACCTGTAGAGGAAAGCCAAGGCCTGATACCACTAGATGAGAATGCCAAATTCTGGGTTTCTAAGCTGTGGTCAAAAATAGGATTAGAGTTGAGGATAGAGCCTGGAACAAGAGAGATTAGAGGGGCAAATTAATTGTCTAAATCTTTAAGACTCACAAAACTGGATGAAAGTTGGTGTCGCTACAGTCAAATATTTATTCTTAATTTTCCACTGATGGCAAGTGTCTGGGCAGAGGTCAAGGCAGGGTTAGGATTACAATTAGGCTCTAGCTTAGCATTCCAGAAATGAGGCTCTACTAAACAATTTTTGTTGCTCAATTCTGCCAAACCTGCTCAGGGATAAGTAGATTAAAATGTATCATTTTTAATTGTCAGACAGAATGGGGTTACTGAGCCATGATCAACGCTGGAGCCGGAATGGCATCATTGCTTGAGGTAAGATAAGTGGTAAAATCAGTATCAGCATATTTAAACATCTTCCGATTAACTTTGGGACATAACTGAATTTCTAGGCCATCACCCGTGCCAGGAATAAAGTGAGGACTAAAGCTAAGATTCAGCATACAGCTCTGTGCAGTCAGGTTCACTGATGAATTCTGTCCAGCCTGCCTCAGCGGATGAGAATTTTTCATAGTTAATATTCAGAGCTCAACAGGTTCTTCAGCCATAAATGATGCTGTGAGTAGCTCACATTTAGGGCTTGGGACAGGAGGCTCGTATCTCCGTTGCAGAACTCTCTTATATCAGCCTTTTTATCTTATCACTCAGAATCTCAAACACTTTGTGTTTAATTTCCAGGCAGCACTATGTCCCCGTGTTACAATGAGCACAAAGGTTATAGCTTAGCTTGGTTTTAGGATTCATAATGGGAGGTTTTGGTGCTCAGTTTTATCTGGTTCTTGAAGAAAAATTAAGGGCAGCTGCCAGAACATTCAAATATGTTAAGCTGAGTTATTAGGAAGCCATGGATACCTAGGGTCTGAACAGCCCTAGGGTCAGAGATGGCATTAGGGTTTGCATCTGGAGTTGAAGGCCATGCAGAGATAGGTTTATTACTACATTTTCCTAAATCCATAGCTAAAAAAGCCAAGTATCAGTAAATTCATAGACGTCATCCCTAAGTTACAGACACAACCGAATTCCCACATTATTACAGAATCATTTAGGTTGGAAAAGACCTTTAAGATCATTGAGTCCTGCCTTCTCTATCAGACACTAATGTTTGGAAAAGCTTCAGAAGAGGACTTTGCAGAGGCAGGTATGTGAAACAAGTCCTGTGACAGGAGCTCCTGCAGTGTACTGCTTCAGCAGGTTTAGCCTGAAAAAGTAAAAATAAGTGGTGGTGTCAGCAGATTTGAGTGTCTAAACTTAATTTCTAAGTCATGTAGACTATGAACAACACTACAGTTTGGTTCATAGGGATTAGTATTTGGGACAGGACACGGCAGTGCATGGGAAATTCCGCCTCGTCTGCTGAGGTAATTTCACAGGAAAAGATGCAAATCCAACTTAAAAACAAAACAAACCAAACAACCTCAAACAACTCAAAATCTGCCTTTTTCCACCTTCAGAGGTCTTGCCAATCGTTTCGTTGTATTTGCCAAAATTTCTAGCATTTTCTTTGGACATGTGTTTCTGCTTACCCATTTCATCTCTATCTCAGCAACCACAAAAACACTTTCCTTCACGACAAAAACATACGCTCGCGCCTCTGTATTCTCTTCTTCAGCTGTTGCATTTCACACTTTGTGAAGGTCTTGTGAAGGTTTCACACATTTCACCGTGATGAGGCATTAGAGGACAGATCTATGCAGGGATCAATAGCAGTCTGGCTTACCGCTAGTTCAGACCTTGTTGTCTTGTTGAGACATATCTCATCTTTATCTCACCTCCTAAGCTTTGTTGGGTTTGGGGTTAGGCGTTTCTTCCTCAGCAACTTGGATGTGATGTAGTATATATAGCAGGGGATTACGAGCCAGCGTGGGGCTGAGCAGAGACCACACACTCCTCCAGCTCCAAAACCTCTTCCATACCCTTGTGTAAAGGGAGAAAAACACACTCTGGTCTCCAGGCTGCCTTCTGTAAATCCATAAGGATGAGGGGCAATGGATTTAAGTTGGAAAAGAACAAATTTAGATTGGATATTAGGAAAAATTTCTTTACTCTGAGGGTGGTGGAACACTGGAAAGGTGGTTGTAGCCCCTTCCCCGGAGATACTCAAGGTGAGGCTCGATGAGGCTCTGGGCAACCTGGTCTAGTTGGGGGTATCCCTGCAACTGCGGGGAGGTCAGACTAGATGACCTTTGGGGGTCCCTTCTGGCCTGGATGATTCTGTGATTCTATGATTCCTTCGAGCTTTGCCCACTGGCCAGCGCCTCGCAGCGAAACGGAGCACCTCTGGGCGGCCGAGAGGCGAGTGGTCCCCTCCGGGAGGGACCGAGCAGTGCCCACAGTGGGACCTGGCAGCCTCCGTGCCACCGAGAGGCGAGCATCCCACGGGAGCCAGAGGGCAAGCATCCCGCCGGAGCCAGGGGGCGAGCAGCCCCCGCCCCGCCGCTCTCCGCAAAAGGCGGCCTGGGGCGCCCCCTGCTGGCCGCCCTGCCCCGCACTCCGCCCCCGCCGCTGCCCCCCTCCGGCAGCTCCTGGGGCTCCCTTCGCCACCGCCGTGGTCGCCAAAGAGAGATCAATACTCTCTGCCGAGAAGATCCTACTCGAAAAAGGTCCAGGACACCCCCTCCCCCAAATCCTCTGTACCCCCATCACTCCCCCACCTATTCTCGGGGTGCTAAAATACTAAAATAGCAAGTTTTGCATGCAAAAAAAACCCCACCTGGCCCCATTTCGCCAGATGCACATTCATTTCTATTCCTTTTCATTCTTCACAGAACATGTTATAATCTTTGATCATCATTTGTTTAAATTGTATAAGTAATCTGCCCAGTTTTAATAGGATTTTTCTATGAATCGGCAACAAACCATGAAATGTGATATTTTCACCATGACCGACCCAGGAAATTAGTCAACTTTGTCCTTGATTTACATGGGACCTGGCCAACTTCTCACACATCAGGGCGGCAGGAGCTCCCTCCCCGCTCCCTCCACATTTCCATTCTTTCTTCATTTCCTTCCTCTTTCCAAGCAGAGCGATATATACCACGGATGCCCAAACCCACCATCCATAAACACAGCCTGAATTCAGTGATGTCTCTCCTCGGCTGCTGAAAAAGCCCAAATTAATGAGCAAGGCCCCAGGAAATGGAGATTGGAGAAAAGCACCAGAGATTTATTATTATTATTATTAATAATAATAAACACAATCCATTTGGGGGATCTTGTTTTCAGCCTCTGGTTCCGATCCTTTTGAGAGCAACGGGATCCTTCCAAGTTTTACACGGCAGGTATAAGAACAGCAAGCTTCCTAAAAAGAAAACTAATATTCTTATATATAATGCTTCATTCTAGGAGCTGAGCGTGTAAGAAAAAATAATTGCTGCGGTTCTCAAAATAAAATGGTCAGATTTGGAAATGTTTAGGCACTTCTGAGGCAGATACAAATATAGCTGTTTGAGCCAATCCTTCTGTCCATCCATCTACCCAAGTGTTTCACTTTATTTTAAATAATGTCCACTTTCTTTCCTGGCTTATTTGAAAATCACTTTTATTTCATCATCATTTCAGGTTTGGGACTTGTTTGTTCACCTTCTTGTTTGGTGGTGGGCTATGAACAACACTACTGTAGGATTCATGGGGATTAGGTATTTGAGATAGGATGCTTTTTTCCAGAAAGTGAACTTTTTTTACAAGAAAGTGAAGCAACAAGGCAGTAGTTTGGCACTGAGACAGTAATGCAAGAACACCCAGTACGGTCCCTGCCTGGGTGACAAGTTCCTCAGCTTGGGCACACAAGTTCAGTCCTCCCCACGCTGAAGGGTTCCCCGTTCCCGTGCAATATTGCTATGCTGCAAACTACAACTGTATGGAAAAAGGTGTTCTTCCAAATGCTCAAGGCTCACGGACAACTTCCTAAAGAACATGAAGACCCTGGAAGGCAGCTTCGACAAACAGCACAGCCTGCAGGAGACTACAGCTGCCACATAGATGGGTGGGAGAAAGAAGAAATCAGTCCTTCAACTGATTCCCTAAGCAGCTGCAAGACAGACAGCACATCCAGATGGAGAGAACGTGTGGACACGTTGCCACTTACACTCAGCAGAGCTCAGCTTCTGTCACCCTGCCTGAACGTTCAAACACTAAGAATGTCACCACCTGCAACAGGTAAATATTCATAGAATGGTCAGAGTTGGAAGGGACCTCAAAGATCATCAAGTTCCAACCCCCTGCTCTGAGCAGGGACAACTCCCACCAGACCAGGTTGCTCCAAGCCCCATCCAGCCTGGCCTTGAACCCCTCCAGGGACGGGGCAGCCACAGCTTCTCTGGGCAACCTGGTCCGCCACCCTCACAGCAAAGAATTTCTTCCTAAATCTTCTAAATCTCTCCTCTTTCAGTTTAAAACTATTATCCCTCATCCTATTGCTCCACTCACTGACAGAGTCCCTTCCCCTCCTTCTGACCTTACATTGGCCATTTTCCCCCACTGCCAATTTTGGGTTAAAATCTCTTGCAGACAGGGGTTGTCTCTCACTGCACACAGGTCTGTTGAACAGCAGGGTAGAGACCAGCCATCAGCAGGCTCTTGGGCTGCCTCTCTTGTTTCTGAAGCAATAGAGCTTCTTGGCTCACCCAGAAAAGCCACCACACTCCTCACCACAGAGCTGAGGCCCCTTCCTTCCCATACCCGGCCTCAGCTCCTCAGGGCAGCCACATTCTGTGCCCCTGGTGGCATTTACACCCGACTTTCCAATCCAGGTCTCCCTGCCCCCACACCCCCCGTGCTCCCCAGTACGTCACCCTGCTCCACTCCCCGGCCTGTGAACAGCCCCTAAGGTTAGGTTTTATATTTCTTACCCGCTGGCCCCTCCACTCCCACCAAGTCAAACTTCAACCAAACAAAAAAGAAAACAGAGGGAGAGAAAGGAAGAAAGAAAGGCCCCAAGAGGCTCCCGGTCGTTCCAATCAGGTCACTGTTTCCATACCAATTAGGACAGATGCAAAGCACATTATTAAAAATAGGTCTGCAGACCCATCTATGTTGATTATTGTCCTCCGTTTCCGTCCCCAGCCAACTCCGTTAATTAATAAAGAAACTGCCAGGGAAGGAGGGGGAGAAAGGGTGGCAGGGATTCCCCTGACTGGAGCCTCCTGTTCAGAGAGTTCAAGAGAGAAATTGGACACTTGAGCCCCTCTGCCATTTTCCATTGTGTGTGTTTTTCCTAATGAACGGTTTAGTGATGCAGGGCTGGAAGTCAGCTTTACCCCACCCCCACTAACCACCATCCATCATTAAGTGACCCAGTAAGAGGCATTTAGTACTTAACCCTCTTTAGAAGAAGTCAGGTTGTTGTGGATCTGGCTTTTCCCTCTCCAACCAGCCGTTCAACTCCTCACCAGTTTGTCTGCCTCCAAAACCATCTCAGCATTTTTTGGAGGCGATTGTTCTCTCCTTAGAGAAGTCCTAGCAAAAGACCTCAGGAGCCACCCCACAGCCAGCCTTTGGACAGAAGAGGAAGCACTCGTGTGGTGGGAAACCAGGGATGAGATCCTGGCTTTGTTGACGTTGGTGGGGCCAGGGTTTCGCTCTCACAGCTGTAAAACCATCTGCCTCCAAGCTGATGGAGAGACAGCCCCTGTGGTCTGGGCAAGGGATATTGCTGATCAATACACATCGGTGATTTGCAAGAGAAGGAATACAGAGTCAGGAAAAGTCAAGGAGGGCTGTGAGAAACATAAGTGATAGATAATACTTGCAATAGAGACTGTGCTCATCCCCTGGTTCTGCTAGCCCTGCAGGACTCTTCTCCGGCCAAAACTAATTTATCTTCATAACCCTTCCTCAAAAAGCAGGACAGTGTTATTAGTCCTGTTTTGACAATGGGGAAACTGAGTCAAGGACAAACTAACCTGACCAAATCATTAAATGAGTCAGACTGAGCTAAAAATGGAACTGTGCAGTCCAAGGTTTCTCAGCCAGTGCCTCTGCTTTAAAGTGGAAGTTAGGGGGAGGCAGAGAGGTTAAACGAACCATTATCATAATTAGACTTGATGAAAGCAAATCTGGGGTTGGGCCCAAGATGGCAGATCACGTTTACCTTAAATGAATGTATGTCAGCACGTCTCCTAAAAATTCTCTATTAAAATGCCCTCCTGAGCTCTTGAACGTGTGAGGTAGAAGTCCCAGATATAATTCAGAGCACAAATAGCCCTGCGTGATCTTGGTCACATCACTTGATCTCTAATGACCTCTAAAGGCACTCTCCATCTCTGAAACAACGGCTGTCACACCCATTTGAACAGTAAGATATTTTTGCAGGGTCTGTTTCGTACTAACACTTTTACAACGCTCATTTATGTGATATTGGGAACTGCTGATACTTCTGGAATAAGAACAGCCACAAATCGCAGCCATCTCTGAGCTGACAGGCAGAACACATTCCCAGGCACAAGCAGGAAGGAGAACTGTAAAGCATAAGCAAAACACCCACCTGCAGATGCCAGCAAGGCTGTTCATCTGCAGACTGACTGCAATTTCCAATTAAATACCAAGCTACTTTCACACAGGCTGTTCTTTCGTTAGACTGAAGGGGTTTGTTTTCCTTTTCCTGAGTCACTCTTTACTAGAGACTTTCTACATCACATGTTTTATTTTTCACGAGGGCTCTAATGCTCCACATAATGAAAACTCATGTCATGAGTCCAGAAAATCCACTGCAGGCTCCAAAAAAACACCAGGGGGAAAAAAAAAANGGATAGAAAAGAGGTTTGGGGTTTTTTCAGCCTAATCATTTTTATGACATCCCCCGCCCAGCAAATTGAATTGCTGGAAACTTCAGATGATTGATTTAACACTGAGGTGCAGTAATGTGCTTTCCTACACAACAGAACTGAGCTTCTACTGCAGCATCAGGCCTACTGTCCCAAAGGAAGGAGACCACAAACAGAGAACCACTTAGTCTGATATCCCCATTTCTGTTTAATCACTCAGGATGTCAATAATTAATAGCCAGCATGGATACATTTCAAGTTCACCTGAAAAAACAACATATATGATGAGAAATAAGGTACTCCTAGAAACCCAGCGCATCACCGAGATGCCCATAGAGGTGAAAGAGGTCTGGGAAGCGAGTGCTACAATGAGCTGGAAGTGAAATCCACCTGTGTATGATGAGACACTTCTGTGCACACAGAGAATAAATTGCAGGCAGTCATCCACTCGCAGAAACAAAACCTACAGAGGTCTGTATGTGGCAACAAACAGTCTTTTGATCCTACCGTACTAAGAACATTGTATTTTTATCATTTTGGTTTCCACGGAGTACAAAAAACCTGTGAGGCTGGCCACTACATCTTCAATAACTATATTGGAAATACGCCAGCCTGGCCTGCACAACTGTGACTGAACCAAGGACACCTAGAATTAAAAATTGGACCTGTATTATTCATGGGTCAAGTCCAGAGAGAAAAAAAAAAATCTGTACCACACCAAGGGACCACAGATACACCAATTATTCTGTCCCACCTGAAACACATCCCAGGATTAGGCAAGTACCTTTCACTCCTTCAAACCTTTGAATCTGGCCACTGGGAGCAAAGAATGCGTCTGTCCCCATCCCTCATCCATGGGTTGCTGTACTATGCCAAGGGAGAGCTCTCAGAACACCCTTTTCCCTTTTCTCCTTCCCACAAGTAGAGTTCTTGTCCTGTGAGTGGGACTCACAGGTAACCTTTCCTTGGCTGTCCACAAGGTGCAGGACTGGCAGAACCACGGGAGAGACTCATCTTCCTTGGGAAAACGTTTCCTTCATGTCATTTTTTCCTGTGCTGAGGCCCAGAGTAGCCAAAATCTGACCCTTAAATGAGTGAGTGGGACACCCTGTCAGCTGGGGAAATGCCATCATCCTGCCTTACATTTATCTTGTGGAGCAAGTTTCAGAGGCCCTTCATTTCTGAAGCACTTTTAGGCCCTGGTACAATTTACGCAGGGCACACTCTTCTCTCCAGCTAAGCAAACATTGTTTTGTTTTCTTTAGCCCTCGAGAGCTCTTGCCTCCAGCATCCCCCCAAGGGGAAAGGAGCAGAGCCTCTTGTGTCGGTTGAGTGCTCACACGAGAGCTGGTAAGGCAAGTGGTCCCTCTTGGCTCACGCACAGAGGAAACACAACCCATAACGCAGTACAAGATGCAGAGCTCATTCTGGACCTGCTTGCTGCCTGTTTGCTCCCTTCCTCCTTTCCCAATTTGCGAGCAAGTCTCTGACCCGATTGGAACAAACCCCTCAGCAGATGTTTCCCTAACTTCCTGAGAGGCACGTTGGTGGCTCCTTGTTGGAGAGCCCTTAGGTCAGGCTGAGAGCAGCCAAGTGAGTCTAAAGCATGCAGGAGGGCCCTTCAACCACAGAGAGCCCAGCCATCCTCCAGCTGCTAAATAAATATAAGCAGCAGTGACAGAAAACCAGCACTCCACAAAATTGTTATGGGATTTGCCAGAAAAACTTAATATCAGCAAAAGCAATGTAGTGCTGAGGGGGGAAGAGACTGTTAATAAAGGGCAAGGAAATGCTGGGGGTGAGAAATGCTACTACCGAGAGGCAAAGCAGTGCTGGAGGGGCAAAAGTTGGCGTAAGCAGAGATAATAACATTGAATTTGCCTGTTCTGTTAGCAGTTTGTACACCAGCCACCAAAGAAATACTGATGATAGGAAATAGTGACAGAGAGCTAAAACAAAACAGTCAATACAAGCAAAGGCCATCCAGACTTCACCTAAGGTAGATCTCGTTAGTGCTGCATTCCTGAACCAGAGCAGGAAAAAAGCCAAGGTAGAGAACTAGTCAGCGTTTAACACAATGAGGGGCACCACAACAAAAATGGACAGCTGCAGGCCCAACTCAAAATGCACGGGAACTTGTGTTCAGTGAGATATGGGTAGAACTGAAGGTGCCTTCATTCCCCAGATGCTTCTTGCTCAACACACGGAAAAGATGAGATGACCAAACGTACACTCTATTATCTGCTATATAGTGTCTAAATCCTAGCTATTCATCAGAGATTTCTCCTCTTCTGTGAGTCTGCCCTTCCCTCAGCCCAGCAACTTCTATAGCCTTTGTCCTACAGTGCAAGCCTACTGCTTTCTCACCCAGAATATTTGGGTTTATATATAAAAAATTGGAATATCTTCACCAGAAGCAACTTAAAAGCCTCACCATGGAAAAATTCAACAGCTTAGCATTTATGACCTGCATTCAGCTTTGAGTCCTGTATTCATACAGGGAGAACACATCTAAACGAGGAGATATTCACAGGTATGAACATCACGTGAAAACATTTCTCTCCCTCTGGGCAAGAGGTCTAACTCCCAAGACTATACATCCCACCCTGCTCCTCAGCAGTTCTCACCCACTTGCTTACACAGCGCCCAGTTCCCATGAACTGCCTCCTTACATCTACACATGCCTGTATTTCATTCAGATATCTGAATTTTAGTGCAAACAAGCTTCCCAAAAGCAAAGCAGCACAAGGTCTAAGCTCTATTGTGGATTCTGCCCCTAAACTTTGTGTTGTTTCCCCATCTCTGAAATGGGAGTAGCAGCAAATAAGATGGTGAAGTGTTCAGGTTCTATCATAATGCAATGAAACTCAGTAATTGAGCTACCAAGCTTAGGGGAAGGAAAATTAAAATCTCTACAGAAGCCATTAAAAAGAAAGATATTTCCCCAATTCTTCAACTACAGCACAGCCTTTGCAGTTTACTGTCACATCCCAGTTATATCCTCTCCAGGACTGCCCCTGCCACATGCAAGAACCACGCAGTTCCCCACATTACTCTAGCAAAATTTCAGTGATAGCACAAAATAGATGGAAAGCCAAAGGTTTTATTGAATGAAATATTATGGCATTGACTCATGATTCATTTTTGTACTCCAGTCCATAGAAACCTCTAAAGGCAGCTGCTTTCCCAACACATTCATCTTTTCACAGAATCCAATGCTTTTTGATGCCCCCTGCACTTAGTGTCCTGCGTGTCACAAACATTCACTCCTAGTTTCTGAATAGCTTGCAAAATTCCATCTCTTTCTCTTTATTCTATACGTATGAACAAGAAATATATAAGCAAAATTGATCTTGTAGTTATGCTCTGGGTATGATTTGACTTCAGTCCTAGATTCAGACACCCTGTGTAATAGCAGGCAGATGATCACATTTCAAAGCTCATCAGAATTAACAGATATCCTTCTATTATTACAGTGGTTTTTTGAATGAGACTCTTAAGTGGGTTTTTTTCCACTCAATATGAATTGTGTATTTACACTGTAAGCTCCCTGAAGCAGAGACTGTCTCTTATTTAACCGTGCCTTTTGGCACAACTGGAATTTAAGTGCTGCTTAGCAATTATGCCTGGTCCTGCTGCACCGTACTGACTTGGGGATTGAGAAGGGACCCATTATCTTCAGCACATTTCCCGCCTTGAGTTGTAGCCTTATTTTTTTGTAACTTATTAAACAGACACCAGAGAAACAAGCTTCAAAACAAGAGACAGAAGTTCAGTGCTTTAACAACTGCCTAAATGAAATCTAGGCTTGACGTTGCTGCTCAGAACTTCAGGAAAGACTTCCAAGTGGCCTGCAAGTTTTGACACAGACACAAGAGTACAATGGTCTTCAATTACTGTTGATTATAATGCTGATTCACTGCTCAAACTATAGTCCAGCCCTTGGACAAAAACACTTTTTGACCCTGTATCTGCATCTTTCCTTGCTGCTCTTGCCAAAAAGCATGTGCACTATCCAAGAAGAATTAGCTCCAGGGCACATCACCACCACTAAGTGTATTTATTTTAAGTTAAACGTGACTTTTCTCCTTCCTCCCAATGTCTTCCTCCTAAATTTTACCCATGTTCTCACTCTCTTTCCCCCAATGGCTGCCATAAACACAACCTGTAAAGTCCTGCCAGGAGGCATGAGGCTCAGCGAAGCATGGCCCACACAGCAAAGCCCCAGAATGACTCCTAGGCTTCATCCCACCATCCCTTGCCCCTGTGGCCCTAGCAAAGCTGGTGACATAACAGCTGGAACATCCTCCAAATCTTCACTAATTATCCCCACAGACTTCAATGTCCTCCAGAACCATTTGGAGGATCTTCCTAATTACTAGCGAGACAATGGAGAGCGGAGTCGGGTCCCTAGGATCCTCCAGTCTGCCAGTCCCAGCCATGCATGGTCCTGTTTGGCCTCTGGGGCTGACTGCTCCACATGGAGACCTCCACCCCACACTCCCCCACTTCCATCTTCATCCCGCTCCCTCCCTGCCCCCATCAACCACCACCCCCAGCATGTGGATTTTATGAATGAAACTTTCTGACAGTTAAGGGGTTGGCAGAGGCCTATTCAGCAAGCTGGGGAATGTGTGAACATCAGGCTTCATTAGAGACTTCTCCCAGTCAGCTGATAGCTCATTAACTTAAAGTGGCCTCTTGTTTTAAAACCTCAGAGACCAGGAGGTGGGGTGTAGAGAAGGGGGGGATGGTTCTCATTGTTCTTCTTGCTTCTCTCCCCCTCTGCCCCCTGTGAGATTAGGCGCCCTTGGAGGGGAGAGAGAGAGGCTAAAACAACTTTAATTAGTTATTTTCAAAGATTTTCTCCCCCTTTCTTCCTTTTTTTGTGTGTGTGGGGAGCAGGGGGGGTCTCTCAGCTGGGTTTTTCTGCATGGAGGAGCTCACGTCATTATGCTTAAATCCAGCTCCTCCGTCTTTTGTCTCCTGGCCAACAATAGAAGAGGGCTTGTAAAAAGCTCCTTCCAAAACTCCTGGAGACTGTCTGAAAAGGAAGATGGGGTGAGGACTCCTCTCTTTCCTCCCCTCGGGCACACAAGTGACAGTCTGGTGCCTGTGCCAACAGCTTTCCTGTGTTAGAAGCTAGTCCCAGGGTAAGTAGGGCAAACAGAGTGCTGATTCCTAAACTGCTGCTCTGTCAGATGAAAAGTGGAGCCCAGACTCACACCACAAAGTGTCTGGTAACTGTTCTCTGTGCGGATTTAAGGTCAGAGTGGAGCTCTGGACTTCGAGGTCAGTCTTAGGACTTTATCCCAAGTCCAGACCCTCCTCTGTCCTTTAAAGTGATCATAAAATAAGAGCAGCAGTAAGACAAACCTTCCTTCATGACCCTTCTTAAGAAGAACCTGAAATAAGCAACTGAATTACCATTATTGTCACCCATGGGCTGCCTGAGGAAACTGACCAAGCACGTCTATTTCATATAGGCAGCTAGACTACAAACCATTGCATCTTTCAGCAACTCAAGCTAGATGGAGTTTAGCAGAATAGAGAAGGTGCCATCCCCTCAGATGTGGTGTAAGGAGCATTAAAAAAAAGAAAAGAAAAAAGCATTTGTAACTTTTTAGCACCAAAGCCCAGAACACACCATCCTAAAGCAGCAGTTACTACAGTGCCAACCTCCAGCTTCTCTTTCAGTACCGCATAGAAACAGTTATTTTCATAAATTATCTTCAGGCCCACCCACAAAAGAGGCATCCAAAACACAAACAGCCTCCAAATAAGATATCAATTGAAGTTTCAGCGAGTAGATGGATTCATGAGCGAGGCAGAAAAATCAACCATGAATTGTGGTCTAATCAGGACATTTATACACTCTGTAAAACAAATTTTACACCACCTCCTTTGCCTGTTTAAATTAGAAGTTTGCAAGCATTTGGGCTAATAGACTGATAGCTCTCAAACTTTATTCTTACATTCCAGCACAGGCACAAGAACTGATGAGCTGCTGAACGTTGAAGTTGAAGGGGACACTGAGGAGTAGGTGCAGTTTGTCTACCATGGCTTCACGAATCGGATTTGAAATCAACAGTTTGGACTCCGGTCTTTTCAGGGTAAAGATTTCTACTATGGTTTTAGGCACTCCAGCACCCAATTTGGTCAGCTTTCTTACAGGAAACTAAACAACTTTCACAAGTCCTCAGAAACAAGGACCACCGCTCCCTTGCACCCACTGCAAAAACACAGCATAAACCCCTTCCCTTACAAGTCAATGGCATCCATCTATTACCTTTCTGGGGAAACAGAGGGCAGGATTTTGCCCCTGTTTAGGCACCTACAGGCCTAGCAGAGTGATTTGAAGTAATCTGTGCTGCAATCCTGTCAATTCTCATAAGCGAAGTAAGACTGCTGCACCAGCAGTGAGCTGGTGCCTCCAGTTGGTGGCAAGTGGCACCATGCTGTAGGACTCAGGGACTTCTCTCTAAGACTATAAACCAGAGCTTCTTGCAATATTTTTGTTGCAAAATTTACAAAATGTTACAAAGTTTACAAGACTGTTCTTCCTGGCAAGGGTTCCAAGGATGATGACTCCTTTCCTCTGTCGTATCTCCCCTCTTCTGTTTTTCCTGTCTCAGTTTGCCCCCATGGTTCTTAGGGATGTTTTTTAAGCATCCCACATCCGATCCTAGAAGGGACTGTATTTTGAAAGTAGTAAACATGATTCTTATGTACTAATCAGAGGCAGAATCGTGGTCTACCATCAGTTGTCTAATGAGCCTGGCATCTTTGAATTAAATAAACTCTGCAAGTATTACTTTTTATTGCGCTTTCATTAAAGCAAAGAAGTTTCTTCCCTTGCTGACTGCAAGGATTTTAAAACATAGATTCACTTGTGTTGGTGGGAATCTCTAATTCTCAGCCCTCTGCATGAAAAAACATACTACATTTTGTGATGAGTCATGTCAATTTTCACTTGCCATGAACTGGTAGGTCCAAATATTTCCAGGCAAGGCCACTCCCTAGATTTTGTTCAATCACTGTTGAATTTAAAACAACAAAGCCTTCAGCTCTTTGCTGCAGTTACTATCAGAAACAGCTGTACTCATCAAAATACTGGTGGTTTTTTTCCCCCCAGGAAAGCTTAAGGATTACTCACAGTATGGTTACCAGTAGAATGAAATCAAATTTATAATAAGAGGAAAGCAAAGATAGTAGCACTATAAATGTAGAAAGGAAGGAGAGTGCGACAATAGTACATCCTGTTTATCTCTCAGGGATACAGAATCATGCCACCATCACCACGCACCAAGAACCACGCATATGCGGTTAACAGATAAGCCAAAGAGAGGTTTTGAACACGGGTAGGTTTCGATCCTTCAGATCTAAATCCATGCAGCCTGCACAAAAAAGCCTAACCGAGACAAGCACAGCTCATCAGCCCATGCTGGGGCTCAGCAACCAGCAAGAGATGCTGCACTGGGCAAGTCCACAGTAAGACAAGACAGAGAAGAATGCAAGGAGTCGTCATCACCTTTCTTGCTTTAGGTTTGGGTAACGCAAAGACAGAGCGTGTCTTCTCACGATCAAAATGCATATTTGTAACAGAACCAGAAGCTACATTGCCTGATTAGCACCCTACAGACATAATTTAAATAAAAATATTAAAATTTTATAATACAGAAAATGGGACAAGGTACAAAAAAAAAAAAAGCCTATTATTTAGACCAATGGATACATTGACATTAGTTTAACCTAGAGGCTTTATCTACTCTGTATCTTTAGAGCATTACTGCAACAAAAGCCAAGCCAACCATTTCACTGAAAAACTGCATTCATCACTTCTTTTGGAACGTTTTCCATGGCAAAAGGAAGCCAGGCAGAATCTGCAGAGCGATATGACAGCTCCTATGAGGCTAACAGTTAGAAAAGGCTGAGCAGAAGATGGGCCAGAGCATACCAACCAGTGGGCAGCAGAAGTTTCGTGCATAGCGGTGGCATTCAAATAAGAATTGTCTGAAGACATGCTGCTCTGACATTTTAAACTTCTTTCCCAGCATGAGAGGCTGCATCATGACATGATCCAAATTTAACCTCCGTAGGCTCTACACTGTCACAGCTGGGATGCTTCCAGTACCCAAGTAACTAATGCAGACTTTGCTGAATTGATTTCTTTCTTGGCACGAGTCAGAAGCCCAAAGCACCTTCTACTTTTCAGTCTAATGCACAATTCCTGCCATACAGAAGCATCAGTTGTTGTATTACTGTAGTCTCAAGAGACTTTAGCCAAGATGAAGACCACCTCCCCTGCTGGATGCACACATAGGAAGAGATGTTTCTTACTCAAGAAGTTTGAGAAATAAGGGGACTAAACAGGAGAAGTCTAGACAAATGGATGGAACAACTTGCCAAGGTCACAGGACAGGTCAATGTTATATCCAGGATAGTGGTTAGTGGCCTGGTGCTTCTGCTTCCATATTAAGGTGCACACAAACTACTCACTGCTTTGAAGATCTGGATCCATATGACAGGACAGCGTGGCACAATCATTCCCTCCATGCATGTGGCACAGACTCCAGGATTAGCACAGGATAATCACTGCAGCATCACAGGCTGTGTGTTATTGCTGTGCTACACCAGACAAAGCACCTCGGTACCAAAAGCTTCCTTAAGGTATGCACAGTAAGAAGACGATAAAGATCTCCTGCCAGTATCTCCCAGGGCACTAGAATTCTCTTCATTAGGAGAACTTTATTTTTTTTTTTGCCCCCAAGCACTTTTCCATTTCAAATCCCCAGAGACAGGATATGAAGAAGGGAAGGGAAATTTAACAGCTGAACCAAAATAAGCATTCTTGTATGATCTGTTAACTGCCCCGACACTTGCTAGAGCTACAAGTATTTTACTTTAGTTCTCTCCTTGCACTGGGGCTCTGGAAGTGCCCCAGCAGGTTCTGGTCTTAGGTTTACGTATATTGTCCCACTCATCTGACTAGGAATTTATTTTGAGGTACTGAGTATTCCAGCTGCCTTTTTTCTTTTATTCCAAGATGTAACATGCTCTTCCCCCCGCACTCACAGTACCAATCAGCGGGAATCCTTCTACATCAGACAGTGCGATGCACTCATTCCCTGAAGATGAAAAAGTATGTTTCATCCTAAAACAGGCTGGAGGAGGTGGGTACTCTGGTCAGTGGAGCATCTCCTGGCTGGTGGGAAGCGACATGCATTCCCTGTACCCAAAACTACATGAGGATGAACTTTTGACTTCAACCCCTGCCAAGTCTGAAGAACTTGAAACTTCTTTGTCTTGTCTCCTTGTAAAACAATCCCTTTTTACTGTGATGTCTGTGTGAAGGTGGCAACTCAGGCTCAGCCTTCTGTCATGGCCCATATCTTTCCAGATTTAGCCTGACATCATCAAAGCTCATGCTGAACTGCCAACTTCTCTCCTTGTTTTCATCAATTTGGTGCTTTTTTTCTAAACATATCCATATGTCACAACTCTGACGGCATGCCTTTCCTAGCTGTCTTTTCCTCCTCCGCTGTCACTATTTCATTTATGTATATAAAGATTCCTAGATCAAATACAGATCACTCAACATCCTGACATTCTCAAGAGCTGGCTATGAACTCCGATTATCAAGGAAAATTTCTCCTAAAACAAGTATCAAACAGAGTCTATTTTCTCTTCTTGGTGAGACCTCAGCCAGTGTAATCCTGACATGTGGAACTTCCACACGCTCAGCCACTGGACAAATACTACAGCATAAGGAGACGGTGAGTCATCGCTCAGAGCTGCAGATTTCTGCAGGTGTGCTGAACCGGCAGGGGAAGATGAAGTCAGAGCTAAGAGAATGGTACATTGCCGAAAATGATGCTCAGTTGTGATAAAAGGCAGCAGAAAAGGATTACAAAACTCAGCATACTAGTAAAGTGCAAAGCAACGATACGTCCTCGCTCCCCAATGAGTCCTTTAGGAGAGCTCAGAACATTTTAGAGGACAGGACACCCCAACAGCAGAGCCCTTCAAGTGAAGTACTGGTGGCACAATCAATATCTGACCACTGCTGTTCAATGAAACACTTGCCTGTATCCCCTCAGCTACCATGCAGGTAGAGCAGAATGGTTTTCTTGCTAGCCCAGTTCAGGCAGGTTCTCACAACATATGGTTAGTTATGAAATTCTACTAGGCAAGAGGAAAAAATCCCAGCAATGAGTCTGTCACCAAAGAGAATAAGAAAAAGAAAGGCTGCCATGAGGGGGCACTGAAAGAAGGCACTAGCACTGCACTAGGAAGAGGATCCTTGCAAAAATACCAGTGTGAGGGATCAGGAGGAAAAGGCCATCTACTTGGCGCCTGTTCTAAAGGATGCAGTGTCGTCAAGGAAGAAAGCAGAGAAGGAAAGAAAGAAATAAATCAATACGAAGTTCTTTCAGGAATGCAATGAACACAGGGGGTGCCTCTGTTTGGCAGCCCCAGGACACTCACAGCCCTGGCTCGGATTGTGTGGATATGTTTTTGACTTGTCCCGGTCAGCAGATTAATGGCATTAACGAAGTTTCCATTAGCATCGGAGATTGGGGAGGAGGGTGAAGAGACAGAGGCGTCCAAGCGGAAAGCCACATGACTGCAGAATTGATAAGGCTAAAGATGAAACGGAGCTTCATTGGCAGGAGAGAGGCCAGGAAATGCCACTACAAATTAGCCCCAGGCCTCATTTCTTTTCCCTTCATTATCCAAACCCCTTCAGGAGAAGAATGGAGGAGGTTATGACCCTCTCCCAACACACACATACACAGATATTGAGTGAGTCTCTCTCAATGAACATAGACGTGGGTATATCTGTGTGCGTCTAAGGGTCTGTGTGTGTGGTATATTTGTGTCTAGGCAAATCTGTATTAGTATGTTAAATAAATAAAAAAACGCCACTATGTTTGCATCAATATATGTCTGCATATCTGTATATGTAAGGGTATGTGTTCTCATATTTACAGTCTTTGCAGTGAAACTATATAATTTCTTTTTCATATTAGTAAGCTTTTACTGAAAGCAGTGCCATTGAGAGCAAAGACCTGGCACAATTCAGTGAAAGTTCCAGCACCTGAAAATGCTGTATGTGTCCACATTAACTTATACATGACTTAGAGTTCCTGGGGATAAGTAAGTTTTCCTGAAAACTTACCCTGTACCTGCTTCCAAAGATCTACATAAAGGGCATTCTCCATGAGCACCTACACTCTTCGATGTAATTTTTTTCCCCCTCCTGTGTGTGTATCTCTCTGGGTGCTTCTATATTCTACCAATTACGTGGTTGCTTGTCTCTGCCCCAGCTGTGAGCTGTGGCTCTTCTGTGCATGAGTGCCTTTTTCAGAAGTCTGCATACCTCAAATAGGTTCTGGTCTGCGTACGTGCTCCTGTGTGTCTTTCTGCATGTGTATCTTGGAATATATATGCATAGGAACAAACATGTCTGGATTTGTGAAGCTTTTTCTGTAAATTACATGTAAACGATTCTGTGTAAAACTGTGGCCAGGTTTTGCTGCCTGTCCCTGCACATATCGTTCTTGAGTATATATAAAAAAAATTCTATTTGTTGCTATTGACTCATTATTGCACCTGAAAACTGATGAAAACAGGTAAATACAATAGTGAACACTGAGAAGTATTTGTCATAAGAAACACAGATTCCATTATACAGGTATAAGAACTAACTAAGGAGAATGGAGCAGAGGGTATCTCTTTTAGCTAGTCATTCATAACCAGCAAATTTCGGGAGAAGATTATTTTCTGCATAGATTAAAAAAAATAACATTTCTCCAAGTCTAACAACACCTACACATTGTTAGTAAGAAAGGTAAGTTTTCTTCAAAGAGACTGTTAGCCATGGGCTACTAACATGAGAGACAACCTCGCCTAGGGGTAAACAAGAAAACAACCTCCTTCTGCGTTTGGAAAACAAAAAGAGGAGAGGAAAAAAGCCGGGGAAGGATGTGTAAATGGAGCTTTGTGCAATGGTGCTCTGTTATGTGAGCTGTATGTGACAATAGCCCTGAAACCCTATGCGAGCAAACTCATAAAAGAGGTCACTGTCTCTTTAATTAAAGCTCCCTGGTTTGAGGTTAAAAACAAACCCAGTGTTTTATGACCAGGTGTGCGTGTGAAAGAGATGGGAACCCGATCCCAGCCCAGTGGCACAGCAGCAGAGAGGAGATAAGGGAGGAAAGCTTTTTATTAAGGTGTCGCTTGAATGCTGCACCAGGCAAGGCAAACGCTAGAGAGGCAGGACACACAAGCCCCGGGGGACCAAGGCTGCAACAGGGCATCACCAGGCAAGGAGAATGTTGGACAGGCAGGACAAGTCCCCAGGACCAAGCCTTCCAAACCATCAGGAGCAGGGGATCTAGGAATAGATGAAGAGGAAACAGGAAAAGTACTGAGAAGCTATGGGGAAAATAGCAATCATTACCATCTCTAAGACCCACAGAGGCAATGACAACAGTGATTGTGTGGTATCTGTCAGCTGGCAAAAAACAAGGGGGCGAGTGCAACTACAGAGCCCTTGTTGGTATAGCTTGAGAGGGGCCAACCCTTCGTAAAGCTGTCTGCAGGCAAGAGCCTCGTGTTGTTTGTGGAAACAACAGGGACTAGACTGATCCTAACATCTAATAAAATGCCAAACCAAGATAAGAAGCAGAGAGGTTGCACCCTCTTCCTGAGCCTTCCTTGTCAGTGAGGTATAGATTGCTCAAGACATTCATGCCCATGACACCAGCACTGACAGCAAATCACACTTAAACTGGGGCTTCCATTTGCTGTATTATCTGATCTTTAGATCTCACTTCTAAGGTACCTGTCACAATAATATTGAACCCTAATGAAGTGCCTCTGTCCCATGGGTCCATTTGGTTACGGGTCCTTTCTCTAGAGAGCCTCCAGCTGTCAGTCTCTGTCCCTAAAACTTATCAACAAGAAAAACATCAGTCAGCTCTCTTTCATACTGGCACCGAGGGCTACAAATGCTCAACTTGAAACAGGAGATGATCCAGAACCAAGTCCCTGGGTTGAAGGCCACAGTCCCTCTTAGGTGGAAACACAGCACAAGTCCTATGTACACCGTCTCTAGGCACTTGAAACCATATGTTTTGGAGCTCAGATTTTTGCATCTCAACTTCAGCATTTCCATGATTATCCCAAAAGTTGAAATGACACAGCCATGACATCCTCAGCAGGCAGATTTGCTACAGTAATTACTAAAAGAAAGCTGAAATGTAACACAGAACAAAAAAAAACCCTACTTGTGAACCTCCCATCTCATTACAAAGCTACTTAAATAACAGCAACAAAACATGTTCTTGAAGTGCCGTGTTATGAAAAATTAAAGGATAACTTGGTATTTTCTCTATTCAAATGCATGTGATTTTTCTCTAAAATTGTTTTAATTTGTATTTTTCTTTAAGAAAATGTAGATAAAATTTTAGTAGCTACAATCAGAAGACAGCAGAAGATCAGCACATCATTTACTGCATTCAGTGAAAATATCAGAGACTATGGATGGGAAAAGCAAAATGAGAAATGTGTAAGAACAAAAAGGATAGAGGAGAGCGTTGACTATAATCAGTGACATTTTACTCCAATTTATCAGTCTTCTGCTGTGGATTTTAACTTTATATCCAGACCAGATTCAATATCCAATCTCCAAGCCATAGGCAGGGAAATTAAGGTACAGAGAGGACATTTAACTGCCACAGAATTAGGAACAGGACCAGTATCTCAGCCTTGTTTGAGAAAAAGAACAATTGATCACTCCAGCAAACTTCCAACAGCGCTTCCTCCATTTCTTGAGGCCTTTCACCACAGAAAGATGCCTCAGTTCAAAACATACCATTTAACTAGGTTTGTTTCTGAATAAGTGGGTGAAATTCTGCAGCCTGTGGATACAAGGCCACAGGATACAAGGTGATAGTCCTCCTGGGCCTGAAGACTATGAAAACTGAAGATTAACTTAATCCCTGGTGTAAGCCCACTGCAATCATGTGAATTTTCCAGGAAAGGGTTTAAACCAGTTATAGTAAACTGTTTGCTAATAGAAGACAGACAAGGCCCTGAACTACAATTCTGTAATTTTTATTCCCTTGTAATGCACACAATTCTCCCACACGATGTTTCCACATTCATGACTGCCCATCATCTTTTTACACCTGCTATTAAGCCTAACTTCTAATTTCCAAAGCAGTGGGGCTACACTCATCAACAGTATAACTCTCTTCCCATCAGTAAAGTTAGACTACAACTGAATTTACCCCTTCCCAGTTTCACAATCTGTCTTTATTCAAGAGTCTGCACGTAATAGTCCAAGCTGACAAGTATTCTGTATATGAAACAGTTCAGAAATAAGAACACGGAAGGTGTAGAACAAAGATTTGTTTGTCTAAGATGGAATGATTGAGAGAGCACTTAAAGTGCAGATTTACATCAACTGCAAATTTCTTTCAGAATTGTCTGTTTCAGCCTAGATGAATTCATTTTCTGAAAATCCAAATAATTCAGTTCACTATTCTGAATATGAAATGTATACCTCTTTAAACTCAAACCTGTAATGCTTTCTTAAAATTTAGTCCAATATTACATTTGTTTTGTTTTCAAAAAAAAGCAGAAAAACCATGCTAAATGTAAACTTTTCAGGCCTAAGGAAAAAAAAAAAAGTCTGTTTTAAACTTAAAGAATTGTCCTCCCACTTACTCCATATCCTCCACCTTTTTTTGGTGCTTCAATCAAACCAACAGACGAGTTATTGGAAATATCCCACTGCAACACCCAGTAATCCACCTGGTTTTCTTTGGGCTGAAATTTCTAAGCTTTGCTCACTCCTCCCCTGCTGCCCCAGACAAGGAAGCAAAGCAAGTGGAGCCTGTGTCCCAAGGAGCACCAGTTAACAGGGGTAACCACCTCCATTTACTTTGCGCTTGTGTAAATAGTCACATAAAATGTGGGACTCGGGACATATGTTTATAGTCTCCTGCTGAGCAGGAGCGTTGCCAGCATCTGCTTTGTGACTGACGCTGGGTCTCTTCAAACAAGATTTTAGATTTTAGTGGTGAGAGCAAGTTATTTCTTTGATGGGTTTGGTTGGTGGGGTTTTTTCTTTGCACATCGTCCAGCTTTGCTTCTTCCCTCTTCTTCCTTCCCTCCCACATTTGAGGAAAATAGAAAATACCATCTGCTGTCAGCACAACATATTAAATTATACATAATTTCTGTGCTTTTCTCATTTTAGAAGAAAAAATTAAAAGTTTGGTGACAGTTTTGAACACATTTTCGGCCACACCTCACTGACCTCAGTGGAGCTGATTTACACCAATAGTTTATCACACTCTTTGAAAAGCTTGGTACAAGTCGTAATTTCCCCTCCCCACATTACTAAAGTGATTGAAGCAGGAACCTAGGTTGCAAGAGATCTACCTACAAGAAATGTGGCTTCCCTACTACCTTCTTTGACAGGAACTATAGCTACTTCAATATTTTGACATGTCTTTCAGGCTTAAGATGTAGATTCAGCACAACAAAGTTTTTTTCAAAGTGCAACCACCTTTTACAAACTACAGTAATGAAAACATTTGACAAAGATCTATTTTCTAATTTGAATGAAAAATTCTAGCTTACATATTCATAATTATTCCTAATATTAATACTATTCCCAATACTATTTAAAAAAAAATAAAATCTTCATTTCCATTTGAGATTCATTCTATTTAAGATCATCAAAATCTTAAATTCTCTCCACAGACCCAAACCAATGCGTGAGGTTTTCTCTCACTGTAGTTCATGAAAAGTGCTCACAATTTCAATTTCTCATCCTTGCTCAGGAGGAAACAATTTCTCAGAAATTAGAGTTTTTCCATAGAACAAGAAGAGTGTTTCCCATCCAGATTTACCTTAATTTTGTTGTACTACGCCACAAATATTATTGTCTTTATGCCTCACTTCTTTACCTGCAGAACTGAAATAATAACACTGCCCTCACTTATCAAGGCCCTAAACCCCAGGAAAGTTTATTGAGTTGTTGAGGTATTACAGGCTTGGAGGCATGGAACTACTGTAAAGTTGTCCCCAAAGTTACAGTTAGCCAATCATTAGCATTTAGGGATTTTAAAAAGTGCACAAGTTTACTAATTAAATCAAAAGGACCCAATAGCATGATAGATTACAACTGAACTGGATACCTGAGACTGACAGTAAACAAACCATTCGCTGTGTTCCTCAAATTTCCCTCACTTATCTCATTACTTTGTTTTTTATTCAGCCATCCCCAACCATTTTCAATTGTCATGAAGATCTTGTCATGTGCTTCACAAATCCAGTACCCTATGTTGATGTGGGTCATTCCAGATGCTGCCGTGAAGTAGAAAAGAATAACAATAACATTTAGAAAAATGCACATACGCAGCCTCCTGAATCAGAAAGAGCTATAAACTACTATGGTCTGATGGAAGAGGAGGAAAAAGAAACGTAACAGAAAAGAAAGTGAGCAGAAACAGCATAATATCAAAAAAAAAAAAAAAAAAAAAAAAAAAAGAGAGAGAGAGAGAGAACAGGCTGAATATGAGTCTCATGTAACAGCAAAAAAGTTTAGGTCTCCTACAGAATACCCCTAATTAAGCACAGGTCTTGGATAATTCCAGCTTGATAATAACTTTCATTCAAAAATTCCCTCTTTTCATTGCAAACCCTGTTCACACCTATGTGCTGTAGGATCAGATGGCTGAAAATCTGTTTTCTAATACTGCTCTCATGTAGTTCATCAAACAATTTGTGGAAGTGCCAGGACAAAATAGCAGCAAAATATCCTTCTAACTGAGGGCAAGATAATGAAAGGAAAAGGCATTAGAGAAGACCCTTGCAGATAAACAGCGATACACCTGTATGGATGTGTTTTGCTATTTTTCCTACTCAGGAAGAGAAGGTAGAAACTGCATAAGAAATTAACACTTTCTTACATACAGTTACGTAGTAGTAGAGCTCTGCTGGTTGGAACTATACACCAAGGGAGATTGATGGACAAATGGCTCCAGAGAACTGCACATACTCTGGAGAGGACAGCTAGGACACAAGACTGGCTGCATTTACTCTGAGCAAGGGGTCCCTGCTGCAATGATCCTGAGGTTCCCCATCTTTCTGTAAGCCAGCTCAGGGACCAGGCTGGTGTGTCCCACATCTCCCTCCCTATTGCTATGCCAGTTTCTGGGTTCTCCAGCTTACACATATCCATAGCAACCAAAACTGAGATGCAACAGAGTGGCTCAGAGACATTTGTGGGAAAGGCCACAAATGAAACTGCCTTTTCCTTAAATGGCTCACACACACACAAAAAAACCCAAACACCAAAATATCAGCACCACTTTGCTGCTAGAAAGGAAAGCCAACTTAATTTCAACCACTATCAGTTCCAAATCCACCAAATTCCGTTCTTCCTTGTTTTTACCCTACAAAATAAAATTAATATAGCACCCACAGACTCTTCTTATAAATGCCTGACACATCATCCCTCTCTTCCTCAAACCTTTTACCCTAGAAACAGTATTACAAAAGTTTCCCTTTGCATTTTGTCCAAAAGTGAATTAAAGTAAAAGCAGGGACAACACTATGAAATGATGGGTATTCACCTGCTACAGCTACTACACACCACAGATACCCTGAAATTCTTCAGAGGTAGATAAAGACCTGGAGAAGTCATTGTAGAGGTGATCCTGTACCGCTTCCCTGCAAGGGAAAGAATGGCTGATCTAATACTCCCTTTTACATCTCTCATTTTTCCTCTGTTCTTTAAATTATTTGATTGCTGTGATTGAGGCAACCACAAATAGAATTTAAAGTTAACATTATCTGAGATTTCAAGAGAGCCAGGCTTTCATTCCCAGTGTCCACTAATGTTTTTTGACAGTACTTGTACCTCAAACAACAGAGTAGAGGCTACCAGTTCTCCCCCATGTTAATACAAGTCCTAACAAGCCAGCTCTCTTCGTAACCCAGTCCCCCTCTTCCTCTGTTCCTACCTCTTTATTTTTCTGCTGAAAAAAAAAAGCAATAACAAAAACCCACCACCTGGGTTTTGCTCATTCTTCCCTACATCTTTCCTCTGCTTCTGTTTCCCCTCTCCCCCATTTCCATTCCAAAAGTTCTCAGTTAAAAGCATTGCCTGGAGCAAGATCACATCTCCAATAAGAGAGGCAACTTCATTACGGTTTAACATAAAAAGATCAGCTGATATCGATCCATAATTTGGACAAGTGCCATGCTATTGACAGGAAGACAAAATAAGTTAGAATGGCCATGTTTCAAAAATTCTGTATGTACACTCAATCACTAGAACAGAAATTGCAGCCGGGTATATAATAACACAGTTGTGTTCTCTATTTCCCCTGTAGATCAATGCTAATATGAGAAGGGCCACAGAAGATGGATGTTGCCGACAGAAAACCTTGAAATTCCAGGCTAGGACTTGGGTGGCTTCATGGATAAAAGAGTGTGTGTGTGTGTGTGCAATGGCAGTGTCATTTAAATATGAAAGACCAAACTCCTTCATCAATACCTAAAAACCCTCTACTTCAAAGTAGTCGCTTCTGCATTTAAATTCAAGTCAGGGAAAACAGAAACTGACCCAACATCCTGCCTTAGATAAGTACACAGGGTTTAGTTCACACCTAGGGGACCCCGGATGGACAACTTCACATACTCACAGATACACAGAAAAATACATATGAGCTTTCTGTACATTAATGAACAGTCTGCTAGAATGCAATTTTTCCAGAAGGTGGACTGTGGCAGGAGAGACAGAATATTTATTTTTGTTACTTTTCTACTAAAAACTATTTTGCCAGGGGACTGAAGTGCCACAGAATTTCTAGCCTGCACTGGCTACGTTTCACTAGTGAGGGTTATGGCCCCCACATAACAGATGTTTAAACTGGTCAGCAAGGAGCAAATACTGGATCTTCAGCACCAGAAATACAATCCTTTGCCATCGGAGCTAACCCAAACAGGTATTTACTATAATAGATATTTATTCTTTGTACCGAGACCAATTGGCACACAAAATAAAACAGCCAGACAAAACATTACAGTTGCACTTTGCCAAGAGCAATTCTTTTGGGTATTTAACTCTGTTATGGTTAAATTGCCCCCCAACACATCTACCATAACAAGGTTGGATCCAGTCACAGTTCACATGGAGGACTGCACGAGACCACAGGCCACCAAAGCAACGCTAGTGCCCTCAGGAAGTTAACACTCCAAAAAACTCAGCTGCGAGACATGTACCTCTACCACCCCTGCCTAAAGAACTCCTGTAGCTAATAGCAGCAAAGATCTTATTTTCTCTCTAAGCCAGCTATTTGAGACCAACATAACTCACTTAGCAATGCATTGCACACTATTCCTGATTATGTAGGAATACCAAGTAATTGAAGAGAAATAATACGCATCAATGACTAGGATTTTTACTAGGATTTATCCCTTCCTGTTTCCTCCAGATTGACATGTATTCATCCTCAAGGCCGAGGACTACAAGCCACACAGTTAACTCAAAATTCTGATGTTGCACTGGTAAATCCTTCCATATAAATGGAGATATACATATATACTTATATATACACCTTTCTTTGCTTTCACTACCCCTATTCAGCAGGAAGCTTCTTCAGTTGAAGCAACGTGCTCACGTTACTAACATCACATTGTATGAGGAGAGAGCATTTTTTAAAAGAGATATAGTCTGGGTCACTCATGGAAAGCATTCACTTTCAATTTGTTCAGTAAGGCAGACTCACTTCCCAGAAAAGAAGCTGCCCCATCAAAACTTCAGTCCACATTTCAGCCTTGATCTGAATCCAAACTCCATAACCAGCCTTCATCTTGACAACAAGCCAAACTTTTCTTCAGATACTCCTACATTTTCTGAGCTGCACAAAACCCATGCTGAGGTTTGTGACTCACGCTCAGTATTAGTTTAGTCAGACAGCAGTTTGGATGTCTGGTTCTCAGTAAAACTCTGCAATGTTTAGGATGTGTATGGGAACGGTGAAGGAAGGGATAGTTAACCGCATTTCTATTGATCTCAGACTTGTATAGACCTACCTGCAGAGGGACTGTACCAGCAGGAACACTGTAAGAGCCACAGGTCTTCAGATCACTCTTAAACTCTCATGAAATCCCATCCACTGAGCTATAACTGCCCTTTCACCCTGCTCTTCCTCCTTCCTCCTGAGCCCATCTGGCTAATAGGTCAGAAGTGAGGACACCTGTGCACAAAGCCATTGAAGCCGGGGAGATTATTTGCTAACTCTGAAGGTTTCATTCCCATCTAAAAGCACCTGCTGTCGGCCCTGACTCACACGGGGGGCGAATCCACTACCGGATGGCCCCTGATTCACCTTTTCGCTGTTTGTTCTGGTAGCGTCATTGGAAGGGTATGCAGGGAGCAAGGCCTGTCCCCCCTACCCCCCTCCCCACCACGGGGCTCTCCGGAGGGATGCTGCGGAGCTTCTACCGCGGCCTCAGAGCGGCATCTAGTGCCCAGCTGCGGCGCTGCCCTTCATCAGCATCATCTTCGGCATCTCCTCCGCCGTCCTCACCAGGGACAGTCCACCCGCTGCCCAAAAAACCAGGGTCAACAAGCAAAAAAAATAACCGGGCTACCTCAGGGTAAACGAGGTAGCCAAAGAGAAGGAGCAGCTGCAGACACCCTGGCTGTGTACAGACTGGGTTTGTGCAACACACTAATCAGAGACTGAAAAAAAAATACCTCTTTGTTCCCCAATTATTTCTTTTTTCCTGTCCTCAAAACCGCTCCAAAGTAGCCCACATCTAACTGTGGGAGGATGCACCTCTGTCATAAACTGAAGGATTAATTGGTGCCACGGGAAGCAAATCAGCAGTGCAGTAAAATAAAAAAGGAGTAAATTTATCCTTCTGGTTAACCAGATCCTGCTATATGAATAGGATAATTTCTATACAGCCAAAAGTTCCATTTAGCAACATCCACCCTCCACTGTACACTTTTTAGAGTCGGTTTTACTCATATGTACCTATGGAAACCTGACTGAAACTACTGGGCATTCCTTTGAAGGCCAGTTCTCAAATATTGCAACTTTGTTCACTGCTGCTAAGAACAAATTTGTCTCTTAATAACCCAAGTTTTCTAAACTAATTTTCTCCCTTTTTCTATGTGCCAGTCAAATCTAAAAAGCAGAACCCTCCAGGAGGGACATCAAAAAGGACAGGGAACTGGATGCACATCCAGGGAGCATTTTCCAGATACCAGAAATCACAAACAACAGAATCCAAAAGACACAAATTGCCTGGAGCTCTTAAGCGAACTCCTGAAGGCAGCATCCTTTTTTTTATTATTATTACTATTTTTTTTATTACATGATTTACTCAAATATAATTTTATGGCATGTAATTTAATCAGAAAGCTCTGCAGGCAGGTACATTATCCCAGCTGAGTATGCTTCCTCTCTTCAGTCTGCCTGAGATGAAGTGGTTGGATATGTTAAAGAAAAGCTACATAATTAGAGAAGTGTATGGCTTTCTAATACACCTTTCAGTAACAGACATCCAAGTGTTTTAAGAAAAAAAAGGTCAAATATTGTTTGCTGTACTTTGTCCATCTGTGAAATGAGGAAAATACTTAGAGGGAGGGGAGGATCAGAACCCAAGTGTCCTGGAAATAGTTAGGTTTTTCCCATTACATCCAAACAAAAGAAATTAGAGATAGCAGTAAGACAGAGTGCTTAAATCATGTTCTGATCCTCTCCATATTTTAGTTCTGCCAACTGCAGAAAGTCAGGCATTTATTATGTAAATTCAGAGACGTGTTCAAATATAGCTAGATATGTAGCATAATTTTCCAGTTCTTAAAATTCCTCTAAATTAGGGAAAGCCTTCACACTTGAATTCTGGTTGAGTTAGCTGCTACAAAAAGCAGAAGACAAAAATGATTTTTGCATATGAATGCAGCAGAAGAACTGATCCTGTCAATATTTTATCTATAATACGCATAACAAACTAACAAGCTTCTGGTAAATTAAATTTAAAACAGTTTTGCCTTGGCCTGGCAAACTGTCCAATATCTGCATTGCCACATGACTGAAGAAATATCCTAGGGTCAAAAAGTTCTTCTTAGCAGTAGGGCCTGCATTCACAGGTGAAACACAAGAAATCACAAGTCTCGATAATGCAAATGTCAGTTGCTTCTTCAGAAGAACACGACATCCATCGGTAGCAGGCTGTTGTCCAAGGCTGGAAACAGTCCTGAGAAAGCTCTATACCACACTCACCAAAAAATGAAGTGCGTGTTGTGAGAGTCATATGCAATGACTAAGACCCAGCTTATTACTGAACTCTAACTAGCTACACCTACGAGAAGCTCAGAAAAGCCGTCCCAATGTGGAGCACACAGCACTTACAAGATCTGCACCCAGGACACCACATCCAAATATTTAGCAGTCTAAAAGCTCCTCCGAGCTGTGAGATCATCTGACATTGCCAGCTGGGGGGTTCTTTTTGCTATAACTACCACCAGCTCTACATTTATTTTTTTTCACTGGCTTACATACATCACCATCCTATAGAGCAGCATCAAAAGCTTCTTCAAGGCTCTTCAGTATCATGCTCTGACTGCTGCTTTACAGCTGGCCAAATTGAAAGAGCAATTCCAGACACCGTGACTGCTTATATTTGTGCAACACACTGTAATCAGAGACTGGAAAAGAACACCTTTGTTCCCCAATTACCTGTTTTTCCCATCCTCAAAAATGCTCCAAAGTAGCACACTTCTAACTGTAGGATGAGTCAGGGAAAACAAATTCCTGATTCCTTTTCATGGCTCCGCCACAGACTCATATTGAGGCTTTTGGAAAAACATGTCATCTTTCTGCTCCAGCCCACTGCATATAAAATTATACAGCCTAACTGTATATAAAAATTTACAAATGTAAAGCACAGTGAGTTCCCTGACAGAGAAATGACAGACCAATTATTCATTTAGTTATTATTCATGTACTTTGCTATTTATTTTTAGATAAAATGATCATTTCTCTTTCACCAAAAGAAAAAAGTTTTTATACCTGTGAACACTAGAAAGCTAAAAACGTCACGATACAGGAATGAAACAGATTCGTTTGTCGCAGACAACCTTTGAATTGTCTGTTATTTGACTGCAAGACCTTTGTAATGTGACAAGATGTACATGTAGCAGTAAATAAGAGGAAGCAACGAGTGACAAAAAGAACAAAGGAATATTCGTGTAGAACTTTCCTGTTACCAAGGAAGAGTAAAGACAAAAAGGCTCTAATCAATCTAATTGTAACCCTGACACGCAGATTAATTTACCTGTAAGACTCTGAAATAGCAACGTGAATTTTCCCAAGAGCAACGGACAGAAACATCTTTTGGATTTCAAATTAAGCACATTTGTAATCAGCTGCGAAAGAAATAGGAGAGCGTGGCAACAGCGTTTTCAGAGTTTAATGACTTACGCTTTCAGTTGTCTGTCTTCTGTAACACACCCAGCAGAGGGCTCCAGGACCCCGTTCTTGCTCGTTGTCCTGAAAAGCCTCAATCCTCCGAAGTTCCTGCAGAATTAAAATTGAAGCGTTAGAATCGCCTTTGGTTAAAGCAGAAAATCTGGGAGCAGTGTGCGCTTTCCAAGGGGTTATCACCGTTTAAAAACAAAAAAGGAGGGAGGGGGTGGATAGAATGACTTTCTCCTCAAAATACTCTTAATCTAAATTGCAAAAATGGGTCTCTGTAGAGGTCTGAAGATAAATGACAATTAAAATGCAGTTTGGTTTAGTAAGAATAAGAGCAGTGGACAAAAGTTAAAGCTATGTGCTGATATTCTAGGCTTAACAACAGGGAGGAGAAAATATTTTGAACAGTCTCAAGGACACATAGGAGCATGTGACAGAATGAACTAAAAAAAAAAGGAAAATAGAGCAAGAATATCAAGAAACACATCCCAGTAATGAGCTCCTTTCTTTGGATTAAGGCCCATCACTGCAGCCTTTCAAAGCTAGAGTAGGCAAAAGCTGCAGGATACCCATTGTAGGGAACATTGCATTTAAGCAGGGGGCAAAACCAGGTGGAAAGGATGCTTTTTTTGTTCTCTAATTTCAATTCAAATATAAAAGAGAAACCAGTGTAACAGTTAAAATTGCTCACATACAAATGTAATTCACCCACATATTAAAATGCCACAGAACAAACTTATTTCAAGTACATTATACAGCAAGGAGTTAATAATAAGCTGGAGAAAGAACAATTTTCCTCTGGCTTGATTCAACACACTTGCATTATTCATCACATTTGTGAAAGCATATGAATCCCATCAAATAATTAGATGGTGTATTAACCTTCCTGGTGTTGCAGTAGCCTGTGACTGACGAGCAGAAGAATTGTTCTCTCCCAGAACAATTTCCTGCGCTGTCGCTCCCTTCCGCCCGGACCCTTGGTGGAGGGTGGGTTTTGTGTATTTGTATAGGGAATCCCTGCAGAGTTTTGTTGAGCTTTAGGTCAAAACCCTCTGAGTTTAACTTTAAATTGGGGAGCTATTCAATGCCATATTGGTGTATCTATTACCAGTACTACAATACCGGCGGTCTTCCCTTAGCGTAAATAATAATAAATGGAAAAAGGAATGTCCTCTTACAGCTTTGCGGATTAGAGAAGGTGAAACATCAAATTGCAATAAAGTATGCCAAAAGAGAGAAGTCTAAGTAGCTATATGGGAATTTTAGTGGCATTGTAACTTAAATTTTCTCACACCTCTTCTTGGAAGCCCAGTGGCATTTTTTTCCTCCTTTCATTACCCTGGGTCATCACCCAGGTTGCTGGTCAATTTCAAAGTATTTTCCAAACAAGCCAAGTAAACAACAAAGCAGACTGAGGAAAGAAGTAAATCCTTAAGTTCTGCTGACAATTAGAGAGCCATGAACCTCCTGTGAAAAAAAAGCTGATAGAACCTCATATGCTCTCGTAACATAAATTAGTTTAGGAAGTTCTGTTCTAGTTCAGTCAAGAAATGAGGCGGGAAGTTAGGTCAGACAAGGTGAAGGCAATTGTTTCTCTTAGCTTTAAAGTTTGTCAATTTCATGGGGCTTTACATGTGCTGCTTTATTTTCTTCAAAAATTCCCCTTCCACTTCACAGTGATGCAATTCAGCTTCTACCATCTCCCCGCCCCCAGGAGCAGCTGCATTTTCAGCACATCCCTTTTATAGTGAGGGTCACACAAGTTGAAACGCATCCTAGAAATCAGAGGCTTGTTGGGGGATTTTCAGACTATTTCCCAAACTACAGTAAAACCACAGATTGAAGGACAGATAACGCAGCATAGCTGATTGGTTTCAGTTTAATGCACAGGTAAGTGCAGCAAAAAACAGCCAAAAGCCGAAGAATTCAACGACAGTCAATACTCCCATGATGAAATATATTCATACAACGTCAAGGGAGGAATGTATATACATTTAAAGGGAAATAAACAACATAAACAGCTCTTAATGACGCTCGAGTGAGTGTGATGTTCCCTACCCACCTGGCATTACTCTGGAGTTTTCCTGGTACCGCCAAAGGCAGAATCAGACTCACTGGTTTGGTATTTAGCAACACATCACTGAGGAGCCTGAGTCGGGGAGTAACTATGCCTTGCTGCTTCAGGATTTCCATGAGGGAGAGGCACCTGGCACAGCAGAATGACTTCAGGACTGAGTAAATTTTGGGGGGCAGCTCACCCGGCTGGGCAAGGGGGCTGCAGCCAGCTAGGAGGGCACAAGTCACCATCCTGCCCCACAGCATGGCCTCCTGTGGCTGTTCTCAGCGCCCTCAGGTGCGGCCATCCTCCACATTGCCAGAATTAAGGAATAAAGAGTGTCTTCTCAAGTGTGGGATGGAGCGTGGAGGCTTTTTTTTAACAAAGCACAAGAGGAATGGGTGGTGGAAGACGCTGGGCACAGCCCCCACCTTCAGCAACTTGGCCAAGGTGCTTCTGCCCCACAGAAGTTTCGGCAGGCTGAGGAGCAGGGTGGCCATGCCTAAGCACTTCAAAAACTGCCCTTTTCCTTCTGGGAATCCATCTTCCGTGCTCGGCAGGGACGGGAATGTCATTTGGCCGCTATCACCGTGATCCCCCTCCCAACCCCAGGAGGGCGGCCACCTCCCCGGGGCCTCCCAGAGGCGCTTCTCTGCCGCCTAGGCCTGAGTGCGCCGGTGGCCGCCACCCTGCGCCTGCTTGCTTTTTTTTTTGGTTTTTGTTTTTGTTTTTTCCCCCCCTTTTCTGCCTTCTCCCCGCTGGCCTCGGGGAGAGCCGGGGCACAGCGATGCTTGAATCCTCCGCAATTCGGGAGGAGGGAAGGCGGTGGCGCTGAGGAGAAGGAGCCGGGCCCCTGCTGCCCACATCTAAGATGGCGGCGACGGCGCTGAGGAGAAGGCGCGAGGTCCTTGCTGCCCACAGCTAAGATGGCGGCGGCGGGGAGGCGCTCTGCCCTCACCCGCCCGCCTCTGTGACCGTGCCTCAGCCGCCCTGGGAGGCAGGGAGCCGGGGAGCCAGGTCGCCCGCTGGCCACCAGGTGACCCCCAGAACTCTGGGGGGATGAAGAGGGAGAGGAGGGACCCACACACACCCGGGGGGCGGCGGGGCCGGGAGCTGGGAAGCGGCGTGGGCCTCCTGCAGGGATCCGCTGTGAGGAGGCAGCCTGCATCCCGCTGTGGGGAGCCGGGGGAATGCGGGAGTTTGGGTCAAGCCCGGTGCCCCGCAGATGTGGGGAGGGGGATGGGGTGTCCGCTGTGGTGTTGGGGGTCAGAGGGGGCATGGTGGTGAGGGATGGGAGCAGGGAATCGGTCTGTTAGTGGAGTTTGCTTCGGGCGCCCCGTTGCCGTCTTCTCTCGTCACCCCTGGAGGGAATTCTTGCCCCTTGGCAAGGGGGAACGGGGATAAATGACATCCCGGAGTTGCTCAACCCATCACTGGGCATCACCTCCAGGGAGGTGGCTCTGCCCCTCTGCTCTGGTGAGACCCAGTGGGAGCATGGTATCCAGCTCTGGGGTCTCCAACGCAGGACATGAACCTGTTGGAAGGGATCTAGAGGAGGCCATGAAGATGCTCGGAGGGCTGGAGCCCCTCTGCTGTGAGAGAGTTAGGGGTGTTCAGCCTGGAGAATACAAGGCTCTGAAGAGACCTTAGAACCCCTTCCAGTCCTGCAAGGGGCTACGGGAGAGATGGGGATGGACTCTTCATCAGGGAGTGGAGCTATAAGATGAGTGGTTACAGCTCTAAACTGAAAGAGGGGAAGTTTAGATGAGATCTCAGGAAGAAATTCTTTGCTGTGAGGGTGGTGAGACCTTGGAAGAGGTTGCCCAGAGAAGCTGTGGCTGCCCCATCCCTGGAGGGGTTCAAGGCCAGGCTGGATGGGGCTTGGAGCAACCTGCTCTGGTGGGAGGTGCCCCTGCCCAGGGCAGGGGGGTTGGAACTCGATGATATTTGAGGTCCCTTCAAACGCAAACCATTCTGTGATACTAATGTTCTCATTAATTCTAACACTCCCTTCTGGTCTATCTGGTTAAAGCCACCAGAAACAAGCTCTGCCTTACAGTGGCAATGAGGCCACCAGTGCTTCTGGAATATGTCCGTGATGTTCAGAGACCATTGCAGGCCTTGCTACAGAACCAATAAACGTTGAAAAACATCCCAATGTGGCAGTGAATTGGAGGCTGACAAGTACGCTGATCTGTCATCCCAGTTAGCTTTCCACATGGTGCACTTTATTCCAAAGGGTAAAGATGTACCCTTGGCACTGGGAGAAACAGTCACAAGTGACATAATGCATAAAGACGCTGATACACAGAGACTGCTTCTGTTCTGCTCCAGCTAATTCAGTTTTCCTTTCCCAGAAAGGACTCCATCGTTCATGGCTCGGGCTGAGCAGTCATAGGATGGACCCTCGACCCTTCTGCAGACACTGAAGTGACTTGTGAACGCCGGCCAAGGTCCGTGCACAGGCAATATCCCTGCTCAGGTAAGGGCCCCGGGCCAGCAGAGCACCACCCAAGTCTCACCCTCCAGCGTAGATCTGGGAAGGAGGGAAGAGCCTGGCCATTACTATCTTCTATTACTGTAATTTAATGGGACTAAGTTATTACCAAAAGCCTTTTTTTTAATGGTAGAGCATTAAGCAGTTAATTGTGTTAACGTGCACAATGACCTCAGCCCGCTTTCCCACAGCAACCACACTGTGAAAGTCCTTTCGGGGACTTCTTTAGCAACCAAAACAAAAAATTAGAGCACTGAAATTATGTCTATAGGGTGTTACTCAGCCTGGAAAGTTTTCTGTTCAGCCAGCAAAGTTTCAGAAGGTAAAGTAGTTCAGTGGAGTATTGTCACTGCTCACTCTCTGTCCTGCAGTTGTGGCTTTTGAGAGATTTCCTCTGAGGCTGTATGCCAAATGCTACGCTGAGAGTTCCTTTTCCCCAGCCACAGGGCAACACACACACAAACTCTGTGCTCATATCAAGTTTTTGGAGGGTGCACAGTGAACCATTCCTGTCCCATTACTTAAGGATAATTACTGAAACTTGAGCTGAAGGAACATTCTCAAGGTGGTTTAGTCAGTCCCTCAGCCAGATCAGATTTACCTAAACTTTCTCTAACCTGTTCTGAGAAACATCTAAGGCGTTACAACACCCATCTCCTTCCACTTGCAGAAACCTCAGCTTATTGGTAGGCAAATTTATGATCTCATAAAAGTTGATATACATCCAAATGGCAGTTCCTCTTAGCTCAGAAGCATTTTCCTAAATTGCTCTCTTCAAGTCTGTCTTGTTAATCCAACGTCCGAGGCACAATCAATCATTCCCATCTCATCACATTGACCATTTGAGAATGATTACTGAAATTTGAGTTGAAAGAGCCTTCGGAAATGATCTTGCTTTGCGCAAACATTTCAGATTTTCACCCTTTTTTCTTTTTTTTTTTTCCATGAAAGGCAGATTCGTATGAACTGTACAAAAAGAAGCCAACTTTTTTTTTTAATATAGTATAAGTAGATACTTCAGACACCACAAACATTGTGGTACTTTTAGCAGGGTATTTTTCTGCAACTATTTTACAAAAAAAGAAACCCTTTAAATTTGACATTAAAATATTAGGAAGGAAAATGCAATACAGTGCTCCACTACCCCAGTGTTTAAAGACTGTCTGAAAAGTGACAAGGGTTTTCAAGGGCTGGCGGTCTCTTGTTCTGACAGCACAAAACTGCCATGGCAGAGCAGTCGGAATATCATTCCTTGACCATATGTTTTAAAAAATAGATGCTGTGCAACATGTTAAGCAGAGCCCATCTTATAATGACAAGAAATACAGAAGGCCTTCCATAGTACGTTTGAAGCAGCTGACGACTACTGAAGTGATCTTAAAATTCACGTTGCAATTAATGGCTGGAAGTTTTAAGTGATGGCAACACCTTTTCAGTAAAATTGAGCTCTCAGGAGAGTGATTTCTTTTGCCTTTGGGTTTTAGATCATTCTGGCATTATAAATCACTCCTCCACAAAACTGGGTACACAGGATAAGACTTTGTAGTAAATCTGCCCCTTAAGTATTGGAGGTGACCACTGGAATAATGTTTTGTTTGAAGATAGAGTACACGAGGTAGTTTGGTGTCCTGAGTTGTTCTAAACTCGGCTGTGTGTGGAGGAACAAACATTAGTTTGTTCCGTGAAGAATCTATTTTAACATGTTTGCACAAAGGTTTTTATCAGCTCCTCTTATTTCAAGAAAATATCCACTGTATCGGGAAGGCCGGAGGACCTTTGGGATTTGTCTTCCACAAGCCTCATTCAGCCAAGACCATTGTGGGCTGCAGATCCCCCAGATGTTTTGTAAGGACAGTCTCATTACTAGGAAATAAAAATCTCTCCCCTGTGGCAATAAATGATCAAATGCAAGTGCATTTATCTCACTTGCTCCCCCTCGTTTTATAGCAGCAGATATGAGTTCTTCAGGTGAAGCAGTGATGTCTGACCTTTGAAGAAACACTTGATCACCCAGCTGCTTTCCATCCTTCAGCTTAATACTACACTGTTGTCATTTAGAGGGTTTCCTTTCTTCTGAGGCAGGCTGAAGGTGGCAGCTTGTCTTCTCTTATATGTAAACCTTAAATCCAAGTGTGCTGGTGGATGGATTTGACTGAGATGCCAGAGATGTGTACTATTTAAGCATCTATACCCCATGGTTAAAACCTGCTGCCTTCTTTTCACTCACAGGCCCAAGGAAATAGCTTTTCTTCAGATACAGCATGCTAACTCCACGGGAAGATACCTGAATATTTTCAAACACTTCACACCAGCATTTCTTGTGGTTCTCAGAGGACTGGAAAGGACTCAACCCCAGTTAGTGGCTGGCCATAGCTATGACAATCCTGTTGCTGAATTATCTTTTTCTGTGTTTCTCTTGTCCCAGCCTGACACTTGCCTGCAAGTGCCTTTGATTAAGGAGATGAGTGACTTTGCCTGTTCTATTGATCAGAATAAATTACCAGCAGCTAATTTATGGACCTCACAAAAGTGCCTTTGACATGGTGAATTGTGCTCTGTTGTTCAGGTAATTGGGTTGTCAGGAAATGTTATTGGTTACTCTACAGTTATCTCTTATAGAACATTGGCCTGTTTCGTGGAAATGGACAAAATCTTTTAGACTTCCAGTTCCCAGGATGTCACGAAGACTTTGAGGAAGAAGGAAATAAGCATTCTTCTTGATAGTTGTGACTGTAGTAAGAACATTTTGACTGCTTTATGTTGATTTCCCTTGATTTCTGTAAAAAAGATGACTTCTCTTGTAGTTGCAAGTTCAGGGGGCTTGGTGGTTGCCAGCATTTGTAGATTCAGCTTAAAGTGGTGGGGAAAATGTGCTGCTTAGGACAGTATTCTTGCCAACAGTGGGGTTCGAAATCTTATCATTGGCTTTTTGATGTCTTAGAAGAATAGAACAAAGCTCACCTTTTTGGCTGTGTGTGTTAAAAGGATGACAAAGATAAACCAGGTTCTGTCACACCACTAGAGAACACACAAAAAATGCACAGAAACAACAAATGGGCAGCACAAAGGTGTTTTTACATGTGGTTGTTTTTACATCCAGCTTCCACACTTGCAGGTCTTGACATCTGCAAAAGTGAGAAAAGCACAAGCAAAGGATCCTGGTGAGGCTGAAAAATAAAAGCAGCTCAGGAGCTCTCTTTGGGGGTGTGTGTGAGAACTCCTTCCTGAAAGAGTCTGGGCTGCTGTTTTCCTCTAATGCTGTGAAATGGGAATTTTCTAATTGTAATTACAGGAGACAAAGAAATGTTTTAGCTTAAGACAGAAACGGCAAACAAATAATCCTTTCTGATGATGCCTTCCTCTGGCTGTTTTTGCACATGCTGTGTTTGAACACATGTATATTGGTCATATAGTGGTAGGGCATTTTTAACTTACTGTTCATTTCCTCAAGTGAGATGGAACGCGTAAAGAAGGGTTTGTTTCCTTCTTCAGTTACTGGATCTAGATCAGCAGGAGGGTTGATACTAATAGTAGCTGCAGGAAAGCTTAGGTGATAAGATGGCTTTTGTGTTTAGCTTTCAACACAGTGAAAATTGGGGCAGCTCTTCCATATTTCTCACTGTTTGTGTCCTGCTGCTGTGAGGTTCTTTCTGTATTTGCTCCCTGAATGGCACTGACACAGGGATTCAGTAAGAGGTGGTCCTTTCGGTAGCAAAACCTGTTCAAAGCCCAGAAGAGCACAGACTGGGAATGTTTGATGGGGAATCACTGCAGGGAGATGTCAATTAGGATGTCGTATACCCATCAGAGCACTTTTGCATAAGCCTGTGTCACAGCTTTCTCCCTCAATATCGAGAGTCCCCAGTATCCTTGGAGTCTCAATGCAGCCATAGCAAGAGGCAGGTCTTGTTGGCTGGGACATGCTCCCTGGGCCAGCCACAAACCTGCAGTGGTGGCCAAGTGCAATGCAGAGCTTGAATGGGCCCTGAGATTGCAGATGGACCTGCCAATAGGCTGCTGAGCTCTCTAGGTCCTGCCAAGAGCAGTGCTGAGTGTCGTGCGGTGGTTTTGTTCGTATCCTGCTCACTCTGGAAGTCTCATCTTGGGAAATACCAAGCCTTTTTTATTCCCATGGGAACATGGGAGTTGTCTCTCCACAACCCACACAACTGCTCCATGAGTTCTGTGTCAAACAGACCTGCTCAGGTCCTGGCGTGGCTGGAATGAAGGAGCTGTACTGGTGGGAGCATGATGACCTGTGGAAGCTCTCTAGATGATGACCACATCCGTGTCTCTATCTGCAGTGTTAGTTTCCTTCCTCAGGAGAACTCTCTGCTTACACCAGGAGTTTCTCCACTCAGCAACTTTGTAGACCCCAGGGGGAAGGAATGACTTGACCCAGTTCAGTCCAGGCCCAGTACTGTTAGCTGAAGAAGGACTTTGGGCAGCCCCCCTCTGCTATTGCTTCTGTAGGAGCTCTGTGATTCTTAGAACTCCCCTGAGTTTGGGGTTATCAAGTGCCCCTTGTTGCAGCTGCCTCAGCTGCAAAATGGTTCATTTACCAAGCAGAACAACGGGCTCCTGTTGGGGCAGGATTCCACTGGCCGTCCGTGCCTGACCTGCAGACCTTTGATATTTTGGCTGGCAGACTAGTTGTCTGTGCCCTGCTTGGTATTTCCCTGTAAAATGTGTGTTAGGTTCTCCTTTCTTTAGGAGACACTACCCTTCCTCCCACTCGTTCCTGAGTCCAAACATCAACTGCGATTGCTCTTAGCTGGAAGGTCCACCCCTCACTGCACTGAGTGTGCAAACCCACTGCTTCCTCGCTGGGCAGCACAACGTTCCAGCTCAGGAGGTGTCTCTGAGGTCCTGCAGCTGGACACATCTGCATTTCCAGCTTTGCTTCCTGGAGGGAACATTTGAAATGTACAGTACAGCTGCATACTGCTAGCGTCAACACGAGTGGGAGAGGCCCAAGATACTGGGCTGCTTTGGGCTGCTATTTCCAGTGGATCCTCACACTGCTGCTTTTTGCAGATATCGTTGTCTGCTTTTACCCAGGGATGACAAGACATTTTGGAGGAGTTGGGGAATTGTTCTGATGGGAAGAGCACACTTGCCTGTACCCTGCCTACCTTTTAATCTTGTTGATATTTTGATCTACTTCTTGCCTTTGATGTTACATGGAGTTTTCTTTTTCTTCCTCTTTTTTTTTTTTTTTTTTTTTCCCTTAGAGAGAAAGGTTTAGAAAGACATGGAGCTTGAAAGAATCATTCGAGACACGCTGACACGCTTCATCCAGTCCCACATCCCTGCAGCAGACCTCAGGTATGTTAAGATAGGAAGATCCAATAACTTGAACTCTGCATTAATTGCTCCTCTACACATTATATTGAACTCCATAGCTTTCTTATGCTTTGTGTTGCTTTTTTAAAGTCAGATCCAGGATGCAGGTAATTTGCACAGGCTCTGATGAGAATGCTTGAACAACTGTTGTTTAGCATTGTAATTTAGCAGTGTCACTTCTTTGACGACCAGGATGATTAATTTCCTGTCCAGTAATACACATTAGAATATGGGATTCCCTTCATTCCACAGTGCTCCCAAGAGGCTTTCTAAGCAGCATAATGCTTTGTCAGGGCTCTCCCTGTTTTGAACCCTGCCTGCGTGCAGGGATACAACCACCTTGAGGCTGGAGCACAGCAGCTGGTGGCAGTGTTGACAGCAGTGTGGAGAGCAGCAAGCGGAGAACTCTGCATCCCATAGGAATTGCATCTTGACAGAATGCAATAGCCACCCCTGAAACACCAGTCAGCATAGGAAAGTCAGAGTTTGAACATTTGGAATATTTTGCATAGCTCAGCCGAAGCACCTACAGGAACAGCACCTCTGGGCACACACTGGGGCTTTCATTCAGAGCTGCCCATGCAGTATTTTATCCATAAATGATTCCTGCTCGACTGCTGACCACCTGAAACCTGCCTTTACTGGTAGCATCCTCCCATAAGATACAGTCCATATAGGTCTTTCTGCTGCTACATTAGAAAGAAACAAGGTTAGGGGGAATGGGGAGAAAAAGAGATTAAAACCAGGCCTGTTGACTCTGCTGTCCTGTCTTGTGTTCTGTCTCCAGTGGGATGGATGATGTTTTCTTCTCTTATATCACGGGTGTCCTGGAAGAGCTGGGCTCACCAGAGTCCTCCGAGGAGACTTTTGACATGGACACCTTTGTGGAAATGATGGAGGCATATATCCCTGGTTTTGCAGAAATCCATAGGTATGTGAATGTTGCTGCTTCTTATGTGCATACTACATGCTAGGGGCTTGGATCCAAGCCCCTCAGTACCATAAACTGTCTTTTTATACCCAGTTGAAGATGTCTTAGTGCCAAACCCATGCCATTAAGATGAAGTCTTTTCCTGAATGCACAGGTGGTGATCCCAGTATAGTTTGCAAGTAGGTCCTTGGCCATCTGAAGTACCAGTTTACATTATTGGGCTCCCCATCAAGACTTGTCTTTCTATGAAGGGGTAGCCAAGTAGGACAGGCTACTGCTTTTATTCCTCACACTAATTATACAGCTTCTGTCTCTTGCAGTGAGGATGTTTGTGAAATGATGTTCTCCCTCTCAGAAAGGCTCGGTGAAGCTCGCAACAAAGGTGAGTTACAGTTTCAGCACAAGAAGGTATATTCTGTGTGTGTTTTCAGTCTTAGTGTTTGGAGTTGAGCAATGTCACAGGATAGAATACGGCCCTGTTTGCCACAGTTAGGATCTCATAAGGTAGCCTGAATTGACTGACAGTTTTGTTTAATGGTCTGTCAGGTTTCTAATATCAACACATGGGAGGCTTGAGTCATATGGAATACTGTCCAAGACATACTGGGATGAAAAACAGGTGATCAGATCTCAGGACACTTCTGCTGGGCTCAAATCCATAGTAATAAGGAAGAAATAGCAGATACAGGGTTGTTTGTTGAAATTCTGCTGTAGATTAATTCTGAAGGTGGGGATTTCTACCTGCCTCTGCCTAACCAACACTACCACTGGGCACCTTGTGTATCATCAAGTAGAGAATCCAGCTGATCACATGTCACTTTTAGACTTTAAGCATCCTGCAAGCTCACTTCCCATTTCAGCCCTGAACCCTGGCACAGATGCAAGATCAGCAATGATGTGCTCTGGCCTGTGCTATGTGGGACTGCAGAAGACTGTACCATCCCAATGGCCCTTTCTAACCTCAGCACTCACAGATCAGCTGGATTGCTATATTCATCAGCCCCAAAGGTGTGTCTGAATGTTAAACCTTTCAGGACACACCAGTCTGGATTTTGCTTGTCTGGTAACATCGCTGCTGTCTTGCTGGAAGGATACAGAGCATAGAACAGACAGTCCTATCTTTTACTTGATGCTTTCTTGAACTTGCCAAAATCTGTTCTAGTCCTCTGCATCCTACCCGTTGAGGATCCTGATATAACCAGTGTGGAAAGACAGCGCTATCCCAGTTTCAGAGAGGACAGAACAGAGGTGAAATGATTCTTCCTAAAGTGACACAGAAAGAGCCTGTAAAGGGTAACCTGATGACAGGATGTGCTGGCTCACATACAACCTGGGGAGTACCAGAGTGTATCCCCACATTTAAAATCAAACCCACACCTTAGTTCAAAGTCAGAGCAAACACCGGGGAATTCTTAGAAATGTAACACAGATACTGTAAGCATCTACAGGCAAAGACAACAAGAGCCAAGAATTGACAGGTAGAATTGAATTTGCAAACAGCCCACGTCTGGTAAGGGCTGGAAATGCAGCACTTGGGCACTGCAGTGTGTGCTTGCTCCACTTTCCTGCTGGTCAGTGTGAGCAGAGCTGTAGCTCTCCCCACCGAAGGCAGGAGGAACAGTAATGCTTTCCAGTCTTGTAGCTTAAGAAGGGATTTTGCTTTGGCACACGATGCACTAGCAATCTAATGCCAACAGAAAGCACAGAGCTCTAGCCTTAGTGGGACTGTTCCTCAGGAGATATCACTGTGTCTTTAAGAAAAACCTGGCCAAAAGGCTGTGGAGAACAGGAGTGAAGCACCCTCTGAAGACCTGACCAAAGGCCAGGAGCCTGAAGCTGGAGCGTGCAACGGGGAAAGGCTGTTTCCTCCAGCAGACGGAGCTGGGGCCCAGGTACGAGCACCACACAGGAGCAGGAGCACTGGGGACAGTCACCCAGCAGTAGCCTACCAGCACCACCTGAGGGCATTTTCTGGCTCTGGAAGGAACCACAGCATAGGCTGTGACACAGCACAGGCTCCTCCATCGAATGGCCTGAGCAAGACTGTCAGTAAGTGGAAAAAACAAATTACATGCTGGCAGAAGAGTATGAGCCATCGCTCGTCTCATCCTTTCCAGCTGCTGGAAAGGATGAGACAGAGCAAGGGTTGAGGGACACTGTCCTGATGCCTTCAGAGATCCCACAGCAGCACCACAGGGATGTCTCTGTAGCAGTAGCCAGTCCCCACACCGCTTCACCCTGTTCCCCCAGCCTCACCCCACAGTTTGAGCTGCATCAGTGTTTCTCTCCCCAGCTATCATGCCACATCTGCACACCAAGCAGTGGCATCTGGGTGTTGGTCCCAAAGACTCCAGTCACTCCCTGGGTGACCTTCTGTGCTGTGCATTCACTGAGTTACACAGCACTGAGTCACTGGCCCAGCAGTCCTGGTCCTGCAGCACCTGGCAGATACCCCCAACTTCCTTCCCCCACACTCTACTCGCTGTTTCTCCAGCACTGATCTCCTCCATGGCACAATTATCCTGTGTCCAAGCACTGCTGCTGTGCCACCTTCTGATGCAGCCACAGGTCACCGTGTTTAACAGTCCCTTCCCTTTCTGATCAAAGCACATACAACTTCACAAGGTGAGCAGGAGTTCAAGCATTTGCGCTTCATCTTCCAGAAAGCTCACTCCTAAGGAGACATGTAACGTGGTTGCACAGATGAGCTGCCTCACAGCAGCCCTGCTTTATAGAAAGTTGAAATCCAGCAGGAGGAGATTAGGAAGAGAGATGCTTTGGCTTTGCCGAGACACAATCCTCCTCCTGTTAGCTTCAGGAATGGGATTTAGTCACGCTTTTAATAAGAGGACCTTCAGCCAAGGCCAAGCTGAATCTCCTGACAATACAAAACCAGAGACGCCCTTTTAAATAGCCCTCTCTGTACTGTATCCACAACTCACCTCTGTCTCTTGCTCCAACTAGGAAGGCGATGACTTGAAGGATGGGGTGGAGCTGCTCCTGGAGATGTTCCCGGCTTGTACCGTGAGCCAGGCGGAGAAGGCACTCGCCATGGCCTTGGGGAACTTGGAGGAGGCAGTGCAGTTAATTGTGGAGGAGAAGGTGGAAATTGGCCCAGCAGGTGCGAGTGTGAAGGTACTGTACTCTGAGCTGGGTGGCAGCGGGCCAAGGAGCAGGGCAGAGCCCAGGGACACACACAGGTGTCCCAGCTGTCCCCTTTGACTGCAGGAACTTGCCCCAGCAGAGCTGTGGCTGGCACCCCCCTTTCCCAGAGGGGCTGGATTGCTGCACCTGCACTAGCAGGGGGGGAGCTGTGTGTCCCCACGTTCCACTACTCACCCACTCACCTTGTCTCCTTCCCAGGAACTGGCACGGCCCCGCAGAGCGCCCAACCACGAGGAATTAAAACAGGTTATCCTAGAGAAGTAAGTACCCGGCAGCAAAACCCCCTTTATTCTGCTCCCAGAAAAGGAGGAGGTGGCATTCTGGGGAAGGTCAGAACAACAATGTGGTCTGAAAAGAACTGAGAGAGTACAGTGCTTAGAAAGGATGTGATGAAGCTGATTTGGGTATAGCTGAACACATCTCAGTACAAATACAGTCATCAGGTGGGGGGAAAAAAACAAACAACAAACCAGATTTGGGTTTCTTTCAGAGCTCTGGCACAGAAACAGGTTACCTGCCCCAGCTGGGTGACAGCCCAGGCTGCGTGTGAGGTTTCAGCCTCCTGCAGATACAGTGTAAGTCCCGGTTAAAGGTTCAAGGCACAAACATCGTGCTGCAGCTCAGGTGACATGTAAAACTACAGCAATTCATTCATACCTCCATCCTTGGAGACAGTCCAAACACGGCTAAAGATATCTTTAAGAGACTACTTGTACAGCAACAGTGGGAAGATTAAATCTCAGTTGCTGAAGGTGTGAATTCAGTGCATTTAAAGAAACCTCTCTGAAGTCCCCCGATGGACTTCTTGGGAATGAAAATGGCTTTAGATTGGTTTACCTCTTATTCATTTCCAAAAGCATTTAATTCTCAATAGAGCACACAGTGTGGTTTCATCGATCCACGTAAAGATCTCAGCTTTCACAAGTATCCTCCTGCGGGCATGCAGATTCCCTGTGTCTATCCATCCACGTCTTTCCCACCACTTTACATCCTCCCCAGTGGCAGAATAAACAGCCGATGGGCTTGGGAAAATAAAGCAAGGCAGAATGGCATCCAGACAGAGTTAGCAATCCCTGTCCTTGCCCATCTTCTGTGCAGGCTGGTTTCAGAATTTCATACATGAAAGGCAAAAAAATAATAATAAAAAAAAGCACCAGCTGCTAGTTATGTTTCTGGGAACTTTAATGACATTTTGGCAACATCCTGTACTTTAAACATCACTCAAGCACAGGTACAGAGAGCAGATCACCAGAGCTGAAGATACACAGGAATGACTAGATTAGCTACTGAGGGAGAAGTCATGGTCAGCTGTGCTGTCCCCCTGCTAAATCAGCACCAAAGTCTCAGGAGTAGGAACTCAGCAGCAGAGCAAGCAAATGCTTGGACCCTGACGTTTCAGTCACACAAGGAATGAGGTGATGCTTTTAGGAAGTTGCTTCCAGCACAGACCTGTTTGGTAGTCAAGAAGTAGGTGGAGGGTGAAAGGAACACCCATCTCTTCAGGGTAGGAAAAGCCAGCGTGGTCCTGTAACCTCACCTCTGCCTCCTATGGCTGCCATTGCTCGGGCTGAGGAGGAGCAGAGCTGCCCCAGTGACAGAGCACACCTTGTCACCTCTCTCAGTTCCACAGGGGGCTTTTGACATTCTCAACAGCCTGAGTTTTCAATACCCTTTGCATCCAGCCAAGGGTGCCACTCTAGGAGAATCCTGCTGGATTCTCACCAGAAAGATGACACGCTTCTTGCCCGTTGGATCCAGAGGGGAATGTTAAGTGCTTATAGCTGCAATCTAGGCAAGTAGGGCATGTTGCACAGCCAAAAGCCAGCCAGGGGAGAAAGGACACAGGCCATTGATAGCCCCAGGCTGTGGTGGTCACTAAACACTTCTTGTGTTCCAGGTACATGATGGTGGATAGCGCAGACGATCAGAAAACACATCGGCCAGCTCCACCCAAAGAGGTAAGAAAAGCAGTCCCAGCTAACCGGCACTTTGAATGGCCTTTGGTGCCAAGGTTTAAAAATCAGGCTGCAAGTCCAAAAAAGCAAAGGGACAGGCTAAAGGCAAGGACCATTCTCACCAGCCAACAAAGGAAAAGTAGCTTAAGGTGCTGCAGGGTCTGTCGGTTTGTACCATTCCTCATTAACACGGCTCCTCATTAACCATCAGACTGCTTCCTTCTCACTTTCGGCCAAGATTCCAGCCTAGCTCAGTCTTCCTGCACCCACGCCCCAGAGCGCAGCTCTGCTTCTGCTCATCCCCTCCCTTTCCCAGGCAGTGTGGCTGTCCATCCACTTGGTGTTAATATCTTTCCAGGCTCCCAAGAAGTTGATCCGCTACATCGACAACCAGGTGGTGAGTACGAAGGGAGAGAGATACAAAGACATCAAGAAGCCTGAGAGCGAGGAGATGAAGAGAACCTACATCAGCCTCAAACCAGCCAGGAAATACAAGTTCCACTGACAGCCAGGTCCTCCTGCTCTTCAATCTCCACCTCACCGGCCAGGCAGGGCAGGATGGACACGTGGCACTAGGGATGAGGCGGACACCTCCACCTGCCACTAACTGGAACTAACCTGGGAGCCAGCACACTGCTTTTAGCATCCTCAACTAACCCAGGTGACAAGGAGGGGCCTTCTCTCCTTGCATAACTGTCCCTCTGCCCCCAGGGGCACACCCCAAGCTCTCTGGGGCTCAGGCGTTCTCTGCTATTCCTTGCATGGGACATTTTTAGATCTAAGGTGTGGCTTGTGCTTTTGCAGCAAGCTTTTTACAAGTCTGTGTGCACTGTTGCTTTCAACTGAATGCCAGTGTTAATAAAGATGATATGAGTTTGTGTGTAGTTCAGCCAGAGCATGCACGTGCTTTAAAGATGTCACCTGCCATTCCTCCTGGGGACAGAGATAGGAGCTGGGTCATCCTGTCTTCCCCCAGTTACTCTCTATCACATTCACCACAAGATGTGGATGCTCTTTGGTTAACCACTTAGTGGATACAAGGGCTGAGGCTGAACTCCAGACCAGAACCAGGGTCTCCTTGCCAACACGACCTGCTGTGCTTCACAAACTCCAGCTGACAGCATGGCCAGGGCTGCTGCCGCTTGTCACCAGTGCTGAATGCCAGAGTTCCAGCCACACAACACGGAGCAGGACATAGGAGCAGGCCTGGGCACTACTGAAACATTAAGTCAAGAAGCTGGAAGAAACAAGTAGCAATGCCCAACTGCTTTTGGTGATAGCACAACAAATTTCAGTGTTTTCTGCCGGTGAAACCGCAGTTCAGAGCGTGTTCTCCCAGAAAAACAACTGCCACCTTGCACCAGCACCCTGGTGCTGGTCAGACACACTGCCTACGCCAGGGACATGCCAACCCTTTGGAGTCAAGCTGGAGCCGTGCTCGCTCTGCCCTCCTCTCAGAGCCCAGAGGGGCCTGCCCTCTCCCAAGAGGAGGGTTGGAGGCTTTTCTCCTTTCTGCTCCAGCTGGTTTGTTCCACAACTGTGCTTGGCATGTCCTGCACACCCATCCCAGGGGACAATCCTCACAAAATACTCTCCTGCTCTCTGGACAACTGCCACTCAGAGATGTAGAATACAACAAATAATAACTCCTACCTATTAGCTGGCCTGGCCAAGGCCTGTTCAGCACCATGGTGTTCCTGCAAGTCACTCCCTCCATGCCACTGCAGAGGGAGTTACTTTCCCTGGAGGCAACAACGAAACCCTCTCACCAACACCCAGTGGCTGCTAAAAAAGCCCCAGAGGAAAGAGTGAGCCCCACTTGGGCCAGCCTCACCGACAGGACTGACCTCTCCCTCTGCACATCTCCGGTTCCGGCATCCTCCCGGGATCCCAGCGTTATGTCAGTCCCCCCTCCCCGTCCCCAGCAGCAGCAGCAGCAGCAGTTCTAGATCTGGAGGTTGATGAAAGGGGCGAAGCCAACCACGTCCTGCAGGAGAACGAGAGCCCTCTGCAGCGGAGGCTCCACATCCAGCTCCACTCCGCGGTTTCGGAGGATGCTCAGGCTGGACTCGGCCACGTTATGGCAATGCTTCACCTTCAGCGAGCGCAGCTTGGGACAGTACTCGGCCAGGACCCTGCCAGGAAAGAAAGCACGTGCAGGTTGCAAGCCAGGACTCTCCACACCACATACTCTCTTCTCTCTTCCCAGCAGCCCAGTGCTCCCGACTGTGCCACGCACACACGCAACACTGGTGGTCTGAGAGATGCTCAAGGGATACAGTCAGATCCCAGACCTATTCTCTATGACACAGAATCGTAGAATGGTTAGAGTTGGAAGGGACCTTAAATATCATCAAGTTCCAACCCCCCTGCCCTGGGCAGGGACACCTCTCACTAGAGCAGGTTNGGTCTCACATCCTGGGGAATTCACTGTTAGTACCACATGGTGCCTCCTCCTGAAAGCCCTGCCAGTGGCTTCTTCCCCAGACCGAGGTCTCATTGCTTTCAGCATGAGGAAACCTGACTTTCTCCTCTCTGGTTGTCTTCACCTGCCAACCCCAGACACCCGCCTCTCCCACCCCAGCTCCCCTACGTTGCTCAGTACCTGATGGAGTCATTCTTGACTCGCAGACACCCCGTGAGGTCCAGGTGCTCCAGCTCAGGACAGCACTTGGCAATCTCCTCCACCGCCACGTCGCCCACGTTGGCGTTGACCGCAAGGGACAGGGACTTGAGCCTGCCACACTTCTGGGCCAGGTAGCAGATGGCCTCGTCCTTCAGCTGGCGACAGGCTGTCAGGTCCACGGCCTCCAGCACCTTGCAGTGGTCGGCCAGGCTGCGCAGGGACAGGCTGTCCACCCACTCGCAGTGAGCCAGGGAGAGGCGGCGCAGGTTGGGACAGCTCAAGGAGATGGCCACCAGGGCATGGCGACTGAGCTGGGCACAGCCCTTCAGCTGGATGTGGTGGAGATGGTGGTTCTGCCCGATGACCGGCAGCAGCTCCCTGTCCGTCAGCCAGTCGGAGCAGTTCTGGAGCACCAGCTGCTGCAGTACCTCGTTGTCCTTCAGCAGGTTAACGAAAGCAGCTCTAGGGATGGCAGGTCCGATCTGCGTGGGGAACCCAGGAACAATGAGGCATCCCCCGGGGTTTCAGGTCAGCCTGGCTCAGCCTGATCCTCACCAGAGACTCTCTTCCCCTCCTCTTGCCCACTGTGACAGAGGTGACCAAAGCCACCCTCTTCTCATCCCAGGGCAAACCCTGCTGTCAGGCTCTCCTCCCCTCAGGCCACAAACTAGAAGATGCTCTGACCTTGCCGTCCCCCATCATCACCTCTTTATTTATGTTCTCCTGATGAGCTCCACACCTCTGCTCTCCTAAGACTCTTTGCTAGAGCACCTTGTGCCCTTACAGAGCAGCAGCTCCTCCTGTCTTTCCAAACCCCAGGGAGTCCCCAAGAGAGCCTACAAAAGCTTTTCCCCAAGACCAGGCACAGAGCTGTTTCTCATCAGACCCACCCTATAGCATCTACCTCCGTGAGGACCAACACACCGTGCCACCCGGAGCTGGCTTGTGTTTCTGTCAGCTGGTGCCCCATAAAGGCTGAGGTGGAGCTTCTCAAGGCCTCTTGCTAAAGACAGTGGCATTGCTGGGCCCTGAATCACCACCTCTCCTCTCTGAGCCCATCTGTCCAGTCTGACACCCGAGCCATTAACCCAAAGCAGAAACCAGGCTCCTTGCCAGGAACTTCTTCTCCCCACAAAGTCAGGAGCATTATCTCCGGAGCAGTAGGACATCTGTGTCTCCCCCAGCCTCAGAGCCATCCAATACCTGGCTTGAGTCAAAGCAGCGCATGTTGGCCAGGTAGAGCTGGATGAGGGACTGGAACGACTTGCTGACCCTCTGCAGGCTGAGGAGCTGCTGCAGCGGCAGGTGGCAGAGGATATGTGGAACCAGGATGTCTTCCCAGGGCAGGTCCAGGAGGCATCCCCGCGAGGGGGTTGGACTCATCATTGGACTCCGGAGAGCCAGGCTAGGGTGAAAAGCCAGGCCAGATCACCTCACACCTACCGCCGGGTGCCTCTAGGAGGAACAGCCAGAAAGAAGGACTCAGCCAGGTGTCCCACAAGGTGATACCCTTTGGCTTAGCCCTCAGCAGGTCACACGCTTGTCACCACCTGCGTCACCTCCTCGGGAGCCTGGGCTGTTGGTCACTGCTCAGGCATCCCAATCCACCCGGGAGAGCTAGGGTGGAGCTTCCCACCGGCTCCTCAAGGAACATCCTCAAGCGATGGCTGCAGCACGCACCGCATCCTGGACGTGCCCACCTTTCCCACCTAAGCATCACCCTACCTTGCACCCAGAGCCGAGCCACCGGGGCACCGGGAAGGCACTGGGGGAGGCAACAGGGCTCCGAGGGGCGCAGAACCTCTGCGGGGATGGGGAGGGAGCAGTGGGGGTGCCGGTAACCCCGGACTCCCCGGGGCAGCGCTGAGACCCGGCCCCGGGATCACCGGGAGGCGGGTGGGGAGGGGGGGACCCGGCCCCGGTGCCACGGGGAGGTGGATTTGGGGGGACACTCGGCCCCGGCACCACCGGAAGGCAGGTGTTGGGGGGGGAGACCCGGCCCCGGGACCACCGGGAGATGGATGGGGCGGGGCTTGGACCTCACCAGCGCCCCAAAACAGACCCCGGGCCTAGGTACGGGGCTGTCCCACGGGGTCCATCGGTAAAACAACGACTCCAAGACTCAGTACCCCCCCACCGCCGCCCCCGGCCCGGTACCTGACGTTCCGCCGGCCGCGCCATACAGCCCCG
>VXBW01004867.1:237343-249755 GCA_013400375.1 Thinocorus orbignyianus
CCCATCTTGGAGTGGGGGGCTGGGAGGGACACCTCCCCCACCCTACAGCCCCTCTTGGTCGCACAGCCTGGTTTCCCCCCTTTCCCTGCCACCGCTGCTGGCAGCCGGGGTGAATTCAGCCCCTCCGCACCTCTTGCTTCCCTCCCATCCCTTCTCCTCTTCCTCTCGCATCCTTCCCGCATCCCTGGGCGCTGTCCCCGCACACCCCCGCGGTGGTGGGTGCGCTCTTCCCCCCGCAGCCTGAGCAGCGTCTGCTGCCTGCTGCCGTCTCCCCGCATCCAACCATCCATCCCCTGTTGCACTGTGTACAGCTCAAAGCAAAGGCCAGGAAAAATCCCTGGGCATCCCCTCGGACTGCCAGGAGGAGCAAGTTTCTCCTAGGTATGAGATATTTTATGGAACAAATGAAATCCCCCCCTCTCTCATGTGCAGCTCCCGGCTACCACGCTGCAGCTCCCGAGTTTTTCTCTTTGAACGAGTGCCCTGGGGTAAGCTTTCCTTCCCAGGACTTCTCCTGTCTCCAGGCAGTGGGACCAGCCAGGCTCCCTCCAGCCCAACCCATTCATCACGGTGATTTAGAAGAGCATCAATTTGATTCACCATTCACACCGGCAAGCAGGAAGCCTGAGCTCCAGCATTGATTTTTCATCTCTCTCTAGCATTTCTGCTTTTTACCTTCCCTTATGAAGGGAAAGCTCACCCCGCTGGACGGTGCAGCCATCCGGCTTCGGAGGCTCGCAGGCGGGCACGGCCTTTACTCTGAATTTGATAATTCTCCTTTGATAACCAGGAGGACAGGCTGTGCTTATCCTATTTATTTTAGCAAGAACTCACATGTAGTGAGATAGGCTGGGTTTTAGAGGCTTGTTATGTTACAGCCAATGCCAGCTATTCCTAGTGATAACTTCTTTTCCTTGGCATGTGTGTCAGCCTGCCTGGAGATAAAAACTGGAATTTAATTTGAAATATATAACACACACACACCCTGATCTTTATTATTTATGAGCTAACTTCTGCAACCTTGAATGTGAACATAAGCATAACAGGGGAGAAAGGCTGTAAAAACAGTCATGGGTACATTAAACGGGAGAGTGTGTTTTTGTGGTGAGTGAGTTACAGATTGCCACCACTCAGCAGGAGCCAGATTTTTTAGCAGTGTGATAGTGCAGATATTTGGGCGCCTGCCCCAGGGGGTGATTTGGGCTGTTTTATTAAGAGTTATGTCTCTGCATCTCTGGAGCCTAAACACCGTTGAAAATCCAGCCCAACATCCTTCAGGAATTTAATCCTGTCTAGTTTGTACTCAGGAACGGGGAGTAGAAGTTGTCCTTTCCTCCGTTTGCAACTGGTATTTGGTTTCTGGCTTTCAAAGGCTGGGATCTAAGTGAGGGACTCAGTGTCTTGGCATCTCTCAGGAGGCAAAAGCAGCCAAGGCAGAGTCTTCTCTGCACACCAGGAATCCGGAGGAACTCGAGGATGGATGAGTGGCTCCGTGTCCTGCCTTCCCTGCTGCTGTGGGGGTGGCTGCTCTCCCCTCGGGATAAACGGGCTCTGGGCAGAGCTGCAGTACAGTCAGAACCACTGTTTTTTTGGGATCTGTGGGGTGTTGACAGCTCTGTCTGTGCCACCGATAGCGGCTGTGGCATGTGCTGGCCTGACACACTTTAAACGCAGGCTGACCTCCAAAGGGAGAGGCTTCCTGCCTATGCTGCTCCTGCTAAACCAAGTGAAATTGGAGGATGTCTCAGTGATCCAGTGTATCTTTTTTTCTTTCCCCCCTTTTATTGCAGTGATTTTAGTAGGCTGTGGGTAGTAAACATATCCAACCCACAGCAGGATGAATGAAACCCATTTTGAAGCGCACAGCGTGCTCTCCCGCCGTGTCTGGAGTGCTGCTCTGTGGGGGGGAAAGTTCCTGAGCATCCTGGTGCCCTGGGAATGAAGCAAACACCCCAGGGTGTCTGGGGACCGAGCAAAGGGCTGCTGGTGTCCCCGCGGTGCTGCTGGTGTGATGCCTGCAATGAACCTTGTCTGCTTTTTGCAGCAGGAGGGGATTTGGTGGGGACTGTCTCACCTGGAGCATCTTTTTCTCCTGCCTTAAGGGCAGGGTACCTTACTCCTGTCCTCCCTGTGGCTCCGGACTGCTCCTTGTGTCCTCTCTCCCTCCCCTAACCAGCTCTCCTCGCCCTTGTTTCAGGGCTGCCTGAGGATGCGGCGCCCCTCCAGCCGGCCACCATCCCAGCGGTGCTGGGAACCCACCTCTCCATCCCTCTGCCACCCAGCCGGGCTTCGGACCTGACACCTCCGTGGCCTCCTCCAGCGGGATGGCCCAGGCTGGGGGACCTGTCCATTTCCACCCCGAGGAGGGCTGCGCCGCCTCCCCGCTGCCGTTTGCCCGCGGGCTGGACCACCGGAGGCCATGGCTGGCAGGGGGGAGCCCCGAGGTTGGAAGGCACAGCCCCCCACGATGCCTCACCCCCAACCTCAACGCCGGCCGCCTTCACCTCCTCCGCAAGGGCTTGGCCCCCGACGCCCGCCGTGTCCCCCTTGGCCTCTACAACAGCACCGGCTCCTTGGCTCGCAAACCACCCGAGGTGGCTACTTTGGGCAACGGGGGTTGCCCGGGCACGGGACGCCTGACGGCTCCCTGTACCCCACGGCGGGGCAAGACCACCCCAGCCCTCTCCTCGCCGGGTAGCCGCAGCCCCTTGGTGGCTTCGGAGGGACACAGCTCGGTGGTCACCTTCCGCTTCATCGAAAAAGCCAGCGTGAGGACTTTGGGCAGCCTGCCCCCCGCCCAGCCCCGCTGGGAGAACGGCACCCACAGCCTCAGCCGCAGCCTGGAGCTTGGTGGGGAAATGGGGTCCCACCATCCCAAGCCCCTGCCCCTGCCCCAGGAGAGGCTCCTGCGTATGTTGAAGCTGGAGGCATCGGCCTCCGACCCGCTCCTGGCCGGGGGCAGGACCCCGGGGGGGTCGCATCCCTGTGGGATGGAGCCTTGCACCCTCAATGCCGCCTGCCACTGCCGCTCCCTTGCCAACGGCCTGCCCGAGGAATTCCCTGCCTTCGCCAGGAGCCCCCCGAAACCAGACCCCCGACTCCAGGTAGGTGCTGGGGTGCCCCCCTGCCTGGCACAGGCTCTGCCCTGGGGTCTGCCGCCCCCTCACTGCTCTCCCCTCCACAGGGCAGTGCCTGGCTGTACCCCCGGCAGAGCTCAGCCCATGCCCAGCGCATCGCCAGGGCCAAGTGGGAATTCTTCTATGGCTCCTCGGACACCCCAAAAACAGGTAAGAAGTCACCAGGGGGTGGTGCCCTTGGCCTGACCCACTTCCCCTTTGCAAGTCCGAGTCTCTGCTGGGATTCCCTCTGGGGCTGCCCATCCCTTGGGACTTCTCGGTGCCCATTGGACAACTGGGATACCCCCGAAACTGGCCACTCCACATCTTCCTGGGGATAAATCCTGCACAGACCAACCTCCCTGCAGAGTCCCCCATGGCTGTGCAAAGGGGGTGACGCAGAACCCTGACCCCCAGCACCCCCGCTGCCTCTGCAGAAGGTCTTGGGGGTTCAGATGGGATCTCAGGGCTGTTCTGTGGGTGCACCAGCACCACCAGCACCCTACCTCTGCCTCTCCCACCCTTTTTCCTTCTGGCTTCCCCTTCCCATTCCATCACATGTGTCTCCACTCTCGCTGTGCATGTGAAGCTGCCCCCCAACACAGCTCCCCATGGCTCTTAGTGTCAGGGCTCCTTTGCAGGCTCCTCTCCCCCCATGGCTGAGCCCCCCAAGAACCCCGTCCGCCTGTTGCCCACCGAACCGACGGTGCCGGTGCCCGAGCACAGCCTGAGCCATGTGGAGGTGGAGATTGAGATGTCTCCTCCGGGCGGCCAGAAACCTGGCTCCTGCGAGACTGGGATTATAAGGAGGACGGTGAAGTACTCGGAGACGGACCTGGACACCGTGCCACTGAGGTGCTACCGCGAAACCAATATCGACGACATCCTGGCGGAGAAGGAGGAGGTGGATTCGGCCATCGAGAGCCAGAAGGACAGCGAGAGCAACCCAAGCTTTGGGGGCACACCAGGCAGGAGGAACAGCACGCCAGAGGAACCCCCCGCCCTGGGCACCGGCTGCCCCAAAGATGGACCGCGGGATGGGAACGTGGAGGAGGACGATGAGGTGTTTGAGGCAACAAGGAAGGAGAAGAGGGAAAGGTGAGGCTCCGCGTGTGAGGGCAGGAAGCTCCTCTCGCCCTCCTTCTTATACCCTGCGTGGCAAGATGGGGATAGAGAAAGCGTTTGAGCCAAAAATCCCATGTGAGCTGTGTGTGTCAGGGTCAGACGGGGTCTCAGGTTGCCCCAGTGGGACTGGGACTGGGACAGCACCCTCAATACCCTATGGAAACCGCCCTGTGACACAGGTGATCCCTGTACTCCTGGGGTGATCCATGCAGCTCAGGTCACCCAGCTGAGCCGAGGATTCCTGGCGTGGGTCCCACCAGGTTAATTACATCCTGCCCTGGTGCTGCCAGGCGTTGGGGTGATGGTGTCAGGGCTACCTGAGCCCAACCCTCCATAGAGGGCTGTGCTTCATCATCAGGAACTGTCCCTTTTGCTTGGCCTCAGTAGGTATTTGCCATGTTTGGGAAAGATTTGGGGGTGCACTGGGCTGGAAAAAGCCTTTCATCCCATTTTTCACCTGTGTGGCAAAACAGGAGGCTGGTGGAGCCAGTGACACCAAGGGTATCATCCGAGCTGCCCACCTGGCACTGATAATTAGGACCTCTAGGAGATGGCTTTTGAGCCTGGGGACGCAGTATTCTGCCCATCACGGAGTGTCCTCTGGAGTGGTGGCTTGACCATGAGGAGCGGTGGTGGGCATCATCAGCCTGCCCTGGGAGGCATCGGGAGGGGAAGGAGCTCCAGAACACTGCGTGGAACATCTGCCCGCAGGGAGTGGGAGATGCCTCTGCAGGTGGTGGGAGCATTTAGGTGGAAGAAAAGGAAAAGGGAGTGTTTGGTGTCCACAGCAGAAAAATGGCGATGAGAAAATAACCCCAAGTGGTGCCCCTGCACTGGGCAGGAGAAGCACGAAGGTGCTGAGCTGGTGGGGAGGGAAGGTGGGCATCCAGATGGGACCTGGGCTCCTGCCAGTTTGTCCAGCCCCTGCATCTCTTGTGGAGGAGACGGATACATTCCTCCCTGCCATCTGCACTGTCCTCAAAAATGTTGGTTTCTAGAGGAAAGCTGAAAATAAGCCATTTTTTATATATATTTCTTCCAAATGAATAGTGATGGAAGTTTTGAGTGTAAAGTGATTATCACTGCAAGCAAGTTCTTTAAGTCACTGTAACGATTACCTTGCATAGGGATATTGCATTTCTAAATATGAACTAGTCTGATGAACTGTAAGCCTAGACCTGCTTTTTGCCCTCTAAGACAGCTTACTATAGTTCCTCAGACAGCTCTGCAAAGCTTGGATGGGTCCTTAAATGCACTGTTGCCCCTAAAGATGGTGCTCCTGGATAACTACCCATGTGTACATGGGGACATCACCTTCATTTTCACATGGCTTCTTTGCAGACCAGTGGCTCTCTTGATTTGCAACCCCTTGAATATTGCCCAGGCAGGTGTAGGCCCTGCAGACAGTGTCTTGAAAACCACGAGCCTCAGATGATGAGCTTGTTTAGTCCCTGCATGGCAGCCCTGGGTTTTTTTGCTTACGCGCTGTTTCTGAGCTCTGCAGCTGCAGTCCTCCTCCCTCTTTACCAGGCACCAGTATTGATGTTTTCTGCTTCAAGCTTTCTGCTTTGCCTGCTCATAGGAGGGGTGATGCTGGGGCGATTAAGAAGCCCCCCAGGCTTCTTGAAGTTCTGCTGCTGGAGGACTGGCCCAGTAGGTGGGATATAAAAGCCCTACAAAATTACTGAAGCACCTTTTGATGCTGATTTGTGGCATTTAGACATGTAAATCCCCTTGAAAATCTAGCCTTAAAGGTTTAGCACCCTCTGCAAAGGGGGATTTTGGCTTGATGCTATCTTTTTAGCCTTCATATTCTAGCCCAAGGGCACCTTCTTTGGTGCTTTACCCTCCAAAATAAGAGAGGGTGCTAACAGCTGGCTGGACACAGGGGCTAAAAAAACCCAGCACCAAACCAAACGAGACATGGGAAGCATGGGAAGAAACAGTGTCTTCCTCCAGCAAATCTGCTCCCTGAATATATTTAGAGTCAGATCTACCGACTCTAATGACTAGTCTAAGCCTTTTTCTGTCTTTAGTCCCAGAGAACTGAGACCTGTCAGCGAAAACGGGCTCAATTCCCTCTCTCCCTGAGCATCAGTGGATGAGCTGGTGGAGCTGGAGGCAGGGCCGGTGCCTTGGGCTGATGAGAGAGAAGAGGCTTTGCTGGGGGGGTTGCCCCGCTCCCCTGGGAGCAGAGAGGGCTGGCAGGAGGCAGAAACACCTTCTCCCTTTTTCACCCTTGGATCTGCTGCCCTGGGAGCTTTTGTGCTCGCTGCTTGGTGGATAGGGAAATAGCTGCAGGACAAGCCTTGTTAGGGATTAAAAAATAGCTATTGATAGCCCTGATTTCATCAAAACTTGAGCTTAACCTCAGTAGCCACAAGGCTCTGATGTGCTGTGGCTGAGCCCAGTGTGGCCACAGAGCCACAGCTCGGGGTGATGCTCCTGTGTCCCAGGTGGGGTTGGAGAGGGGACACTCAGGGTGATGCCACTGAGACCCCTGCAGCTCATGGGGGACAACTGGGGATAGTGTGACCCCAGTGAGATGGCACGGAGGTGGCAGGGGAGTGTGGGTGGCTGTGGTGAGGGGCTGCAGCACCCCTGGTGAGCACCTGTGGGTGGGCATGGGGTGGAGTTGGGCACTGAGCCCTAAAGGTGGGCTGCTGCTGAGCTGAAGGGGGCTTGGGAAGGAGCCTGGGGGAGTGCAAGGAGCCTCTTGAGCTTTGTTCAGAGAGGAATAAAGCAAGGGTCCACTGCTTTCTTGGGGCTGAGCTGAGACCCTTGGAAGCGTGGGGCATGGTTGGGGCAGTCAGGGGTCTGGAGGGTCACAGGAGCATTTGGCAGAGAGAGAAAACCACTGAGGGCTTGAGGAGGGAGATTTTTTTCCCCTCATCTCCCCCTGACTGGGGACTACTTTGCAGCACCAGATGGGGAGAACGCGGTGAAACCCCTCCCCTCCATCAGATGCTGCTCCCAAAGTCCATTGCTCAGACCCCTAATATGCAATGCAGTGTGACCATCAGCTCCCGGGATCTGCTTGCCCTCCATACCCACCCATCCCTCTCCCGAGGAAGGCTCCTCACCTCTCCCACCCCAGCTCAAAGCCTTTTGCTTTCCCGCTGCCCGTCGCCCTTGCGCAGAGCTGCTCGGTTACAGCCTCTGCATCTCCTCCCCTCCTCCCAGCTGCGTTTGTCTGGCTCGGTGACAGCGTGGTGACCCTTCCTGGGTGGGAACTGGGACGTGGGAGAGGCTGGGCAGTGCCGGTGGATGGCACATCCTAGATGGAGCATCTAGGTCCCAGGAGGAGCAGTGTGTGCAGGCAGCATTGCGCCTGCATCCTTCTGGAGCTGCACAGCTTTGCGTTTGGTATTTCAGGATGGAGAGATCGCTCCCGGAGCTTGGATGGCGTGGACAAAACCAGCTGTGTGGTTTTTGTTTTGGTTTTTTTTTTCTGTGGCTTGGTGGCAATGTGCTTGATGACAAGAATTAGCCCGGCTCCCTCTCCTGGGAATGAGGTCCCTTCCATCTGCTGGCATTGTCCTCCCCGGCACAGCCCATCACCCTCCTTATGGATTCAAAGCACAGAATGAAGTCAGCGGCGTGAGCTCGGTTTGGGAGCAGGCAGCTGAGTGGGGAGGACAGTGCATGCACGTTTCCACCCGTAAAGCTCATCTGCGGATGTTACAGAGCTCTTTTCTGCCTTGTCCTCACCAGAAAGCCACCCCAGAGGTGGCTGCTGCTCCCGGGGGCTCCTATGGGAGTGGTGAGAGTGTTGAGCGATGCTGCAGGGAAACGCTGGTGGATGTTGAAGGCAGCCTTCATCTTCATCCTGCCTCGCTTACTGGTGGAGCTGTGCTCCTCTGGAAGCCAGCCGGTGCTCCGGGGGAGCCAAGCTGCCAGCTCTTGGCCTGCTGAAGTAATCAGAGTGAAGTTGGTTTGGGTTTTTTTGTAGGTTTTCTTTTTNTTTGAGCAGTATGTGAAGGCTTAATGAATGAAAATCATTTGGCGCTTGTACCAGCGACGCGTCTTCTGAGCCCTCTGTATGAAGCTGTTTGTTCATAACAAATGTTATGACAAGCTGGAGCAGTTCCTCTCCTTTAATCAGAGGAGAGAGTGGCATAACAAGTGCTTTTCTGCTGCTGAATAAAATGATAGCGGCTTATGAGTAAAGTAGGCTTTTAGGGCTGTGTTTACACTGGTACGGCTGAAGTGTTGATGTTCCCTGGGTTGGAGATGTCCCCGTGGTCACATGGACGGGCTGCACTTCACCACAGTTACAGGACACAACACTCAGGGCTTTAGGGTTTAGAAAGTCCTGCGTTGAGCTGGACCCAGATCTTATACAGAATGGATGGGCAGGGTGGACCTTCCTGTGGGGGCTGATCCCTGACGAGATGATGAGTCAGAACCAAGCCTGGTCTCCAGGACGTGGGCCAGCTCAGGTCCCTGAGCCCAGAGTTAGGGAAACCTGGAGCATCTCCTTGTGCTGGGTCCCAGACTTCCCCTGGGACCAGCCAGCAGACCTTGCAGGTGGGTGTTGGCCATGTTCTGAGTGTGGTGCTCAGTGACCATGGTGCTGTGTTCATGGAGAAAGGTGTCACGCTGTCCTGAACAGCTTCAGGAGGAGCCTTCTGGGTGCCAGGAACTCTGAGGGCTGATGGCAAATTCAACCACTTCCAGATTTTGTGGGAACGGGAGCCGAACCACATCCTGCTTCTGGTGCTTGAGCCCTTTATTGGATCTAAGCTCAAGTCGAGTGACTGGGAGCAGTAGGCATCTCATAAGCTTCTTATGAGGATGAGCCACTAAAGGAACAAAAGTCTGTGGTGCATTAAAGGAGAAGCATATGTCTGGAGGGAGACCAGCCCGGTCCCTCTTCCCATGATGACTTGGGCAGGCAAGGCGTTTCCTTGGAGGTCTACAGATGTTCAGAGGAGATTTCTTCTCTCTCACGTTTCCTTCTGGAGCAGCGCATGGGCTTTTGTTTCGGGGCTTTGATCCCTTGCTCCTCAGTCACCAGTTCTTCTCACTTTCTTTCCCTCTAGGAGCATGGACCGAGACACACAGGGTATGCTCAAGTCTCCAGTGCCCTTCCTCCTAGGGCACAGCCTCTCCAAGGATGGCATGGACTCTTTCAGCAAGCATTTTGAGAGCATCATGGAGTCCCATCGAGCCAAAGGCACATCTTACACCAGCCTGGACTCCATTGACATCCTCTCCTCCCCAGCCCGCACCCAAGGGACCTTTTTCACTTTTGACCTCCCAACCCTCACCCCAGAAATACAGGGACAGATCCGAGACAGCGCCAAGCTGATTGAGGAGAACTTTGCTCCTCTGGCTCACTTGGAGCCAGACTCTGGGACCAGTTCAGCCACAGATGCCCCCTGGACAGAGAGGGAGGAGGAGCGGGGGAGAGGAAGGAAGGGTGCTCGGCACAGCCCTTGCCGCTCAGAGGACAGCTTTGGTACTCCCTTGGCCTCCAACATGAGGTGAGTGACCAAGTTGCTTGCTGTCCAGCTGGGCCACCAAGGCTTGGTGTGGAGTCTAACCTTGTGTGGCATGTGTTGCAGCCAGTGTTGCTGTGAAAGAGGGGAAGGGAGAGGACTGGGTGTGCTGGATTTTCTGTGAAGTGGCCAGCCAGGCCAGTGATGGCTGTGGTATTGTGGTAGGCATGTTGGTGGGACCAACATCTCCTTTTTCATCTTCGCCAGCTTTCTTGGTGCTGGAGGGCTGTGAGGTTTCCTCCAGCCTGGCAAGCAGTGAGTCCCAGGTCTTCAATCCTCTGGTGGTTCCTGTTGTGGGACAGTCCAGCATCCACGGTGGCTGTGGGGAGAGGCCAGTCAAAAGTTGAGTGCCAGTAGAAATTCAACAGCCTTTCCCTCCTGGAGGCCAAGAATTCCTGATGCTGCAGCATCCCTCAATATTCAAGTAGCAGCCTCCTGTTTCTTGAGGGCTAGAATCCCATGGTCTTGGGACTTCAAGACCAGGCTGGATGGAGCTTTGAGCAACCTGGTCTGGTGGGAGGTGTCCCTGCCCATGGCAGGGGGGTTGGAACTAGATGATCTTGAAGATCCCTTCCAACCCAAACCATTCCATGATTCTGTGTTCTTGTACCTATTGCCCTGGCCTCCTGAACCTCCCCAGCCTTGTGTATGTTGGGAGATGGAGGGCAGAGATGAGCACAACCCACCAGAGGCTCCCTGTACATTGCTCTGAGTCAGCCTGCACCCGGGCTCAGGATGGTTGCCCGATGCATGGGGAGATATCTAGTGGAGCAGACTGGGAGAGATCAGAACTTGATGTCTCAGTCATGGCAGTGCTGACCTTCCTGTTTGCATTACTTCCCTGCAAGGCCCAGTGACCTTCTGTGCAATGCCAGAGCCTCTCGAATCCCTCATCCACTTTCTAGGCATTTTTCATACCAAATTTTTTGGGGGATCGGTCTTTTCCAGACCAAACCTATGTCATTTATGGTCGCAACCTGTGCCATCCTCACAGGCTCAGCTTGGGGTGGCCAAGGTGGGGTTCTGAGCTCTGTGTCCTCTCTGGTGTCTGCAGTTACAGAATCATAGGGGTTGGAAGGGACCTCTGGACACCATCTAGTCCAAATCCTCTGCCAGAGCAGGTTCACCCAGAGCAGGCTGGACGGGATGGCGTCCAGGCAGGTTTTGAATGTCTCCGGTGATGGAGATTCCATCACCTCTCTGGGCAGCGTGTTCCAGGGCTCTGCCACCCTCAAAGTGAAGAATTTCCTCCTCATGTTTAGATGGAACTTCCTACGTTCAAGTTTGTGCCTGTTACCCCTTGTCCTGTCAGGAGAGGAGAATGGTGTGTTACATCTGGGCATTTTTGGGCAGAGAGGCACCAGATTAGACCTTCCCTTTCTTTGGGTGCCTGGCAGGGCTGGTCTGGTTGAGTGAGGAGTATTCTTGTGACGTTCCCATTAAGGGGTCTCTAATGGAAGTTGCTGGGGAAAGGAGCTCAGGGACCTCTGAGGCCACTGTAATGCAACATCACCTGTGCCAGCAAGGCCAGAACAGGGCATTTGCCACCACCTGTGGTCACAAGCAGGTACAGATCAACTGCCACCAGCTCAGGTGGACTGGGGACCTCAGGCAGGGGGGTTCCTTTGTGGAGGCTGTGGGGTCTCAGGGTTGGCAGAGGTGACCTCAGGCTGCAGTGCTTTGGTGTGAGGGGTGACTGGTGACAAATGCCGGTGGGTCTTGACCCTGTGGCCGTTCCACTCGTGCCCCTGAAACCTTTGGCGTTATTTGTTGCAATGGTTGAGGTCTGGATGACTCTGTATCCCGTGACTTTACGTCCAGCTGGTGATACCCCCTGCATTGCCAGGGAGACGTGGTGCCCCCCAAGGCTGGTGGCCTTGGTTCATGCAGCCTTGCAGCTCATGCCAAGGTCCTGGTGTCCCTCAGCACCCGATAGTCCAAGACCATGTTTTTATCTTGACCTTGCTGGTGGGGAGCGTGCCTAAGTGCAGACCCTGGGCGCTGGGATGCCTCCTCCTCCTCTGGTGGCCTTGGCTAAAGGGGAGGGAGCAGCGACTGAAACAGCGAAGGTTTCCAGTGTGGGACCTCCCTCCCCATCCCTCCTCATCGGGACACCCCAAGGTGGCATCCCCAGTGTGTGAGTAGGTTATTGCTGGGTGTGCATGTCCCCCACGCTGGCTGGGCTGCAGATGAAGCAGTTTGTCCCTGGGGATATGAGAGTGACCCACAGAGCACATGTGGGGGGCACAGCTCTACCCTGGGGGGGCTTCTCTTCCTCCAGGTCTGGCGAGGTGGTGGGGTGGGCACAGGGGAGCCCTTGGGGACTGCAGGGAGGTGGCTCCTGTGGTGGCAGCCAGACTTTTGTCACTGTGGATGACCCTTCCGTGTGTCGTGCCATGATGTGCCACCAGGAACCTGGGGGTGCCATCCCCATCGGCAGAGTGGGATGTCTAAGGGGCAAATTGCATCCCCCCTGGGGGTGCAAACCCCCTTAACACCCAGTTTCCCTTGCCTGTCCCACTCCTCCAGAGCTGTGATGGTCCCTGAGGAGTGACAGTGGATGGAGGGGATGTGACTTGTCCCCCTCCCCTCCCAATGCCACCCCCGTGAGAGGAGAGCGAGGCAGTGTCCACAGGGACCTGAATCGGGGGCATCGCCGGCGGTGGG
>VXBW01004867.1:249822-262587 GCA_013400375.1 Thinocorus orbignyianus
GGGGGCACAGGGACGGGAAAGAGCCACTGCAGAGCGCCTGGTGGGAAAGGGACCCGTTGAGATCCTGGTGGGAAAGGGACACGGTGAGGGGCTGCGCTCCCGCAGCCTCGCTAGAGGGAGAGCGCAGCCCTGGAGCTGCGGTTGCGTGGGGAGGAGCGGGGAGCCCGGAGGTGTTGGCAGCAGCCCCGAGAGGAGGATGAGCCGGGAGTGAAACCTTCATCCCTGCCAGATCCCAGCCTCTGCTCCGGAGCGCCGGGCGCTGCCAATGCGCTCCTCTGTGTTTCTTTATAAGGTTCCTTTTCTTACTGCAGCAGCCGGTGAGCCGGAGCCTTCCTTTCCCCCACCCCCTCACCCCTTCCCCAGGCCACTGCAGGTCTTTCAGCTGGCCTGAGCTCCCAGTTTGCCAACTGGGTAAACTGGTGAGATGATGCCACCAAGGGCTGTGCCCAGGCTGGGGTCCGGTGGGGTGGATTGGAGGTGTGATGTGGGGAGGGTGGGGGGAGAGGGGTTGAGCAGAGGAAGGAAGGCTTTTTAAGGTTCTCAGCTGAGAAGACAAATCCCTAAAACAATTTCCAGAAATTGTTTGGTGGGATTGCAGGGCAGGAGCAGTTGTGACCCCACCCCCCAAGAAGGGCTGGTGGGGCAAAGGGGGTGATGGAGGACAGGCAGGCATCTCCAGAGAGGGCTGATGTGCTGCAGGGGAGGCTCTGGAAGTCTGCAGAGAAACAGGACTGCTCAAAGTTCGGTCCTACCTGGATCCGGCAGCAGTAACGCTGGCAGGTGCTGCTGTGGCTGGGTGATTTGAGGACCGGGTTGGACTCCAGAGCTGCCAGAAAGCAGGACCAGCCCTGCCTGTGGTTGGAGGCTGGTCTGGCTGACCTTCAAGCGTCCTCCCAGCCCTAACTTCAATTCTGCGAGGAGCGAACCAGCCCAGATCTTGGCTGTCATAAATCAAAGTCGTTCCACTGAGACCGATGGAGGGAGCTGCATTTATTTAGCTCAGCCAAAGATCCGGTCTGGTACATTCTTAGCAGCAATATTAGGCAGGCTGGGCTGGCTTGGCAGAGGCATCGGGCATCTGGCCATGCGTCTGGGGCGTTGGGAAGGCAGGGAAGAGTGCTGCTCTGCCCCCTGCACATGTCCCTCATGGGCTCGGACCAGGTTCCCTGCCCCGTCCCCTCATGGTGCAGGATGCAAACCAGCCTTCTGTGGGGATGAAGCGGCACTTGGATGGTGGTTGGAGGTTTTGAGGTTCCTACAGCAGATGTCTCACCTGGAGATGGGTCAGGACAACCCAGGATCTCAGCTGAGCACCCCTAGTTGAAACCAGTGGCCACCTGGCCCAGCTTGTCCCCATGGCTCTCCTTCCCCACACATCCTGGAGTGCAGGTCCCACCACAGAGAGTCCCACCATGCAGATACATCCCTGCTGGCAACCAGGAGCTGGAGGTCAACCCTCCAGGGCAGGCTTTGCTGTTCTAGTGCCTTATTGCTGCCCCACACCCAGGAGAGAAGGTTTCCTCCTGGTTGTTGACACCCATGGAAAGAATATGGTGCCCTGTGACACCGGTTTGTGGTGGCAAGGTGGAGAGGACATTGGGGCTTCTGCAGTAACACGCTGCATTGCAGCCAGGGAAGGTGCTGCGCTCTCTCCTGCTGGGCTCCAGGCAGTTGGCCAGAGGAGAAATATTGGGGTGAGATGAGGATCCAGCTCCGGAAAAGGAGTGTTTGGCCCAGAAAAAGGAACATTTGGGCCCTGGAGAAGTATCTGGCTCTGGAGAAGGAGTGTTGTGCTGCAGTGGGCCCTAGAGGAGTGTCATGGTGTAGTGGCCTCAAGCAGGACCATTGTCCCGCAGCTGCTCCTCAGGGCTGGGAGCAGAACCTGGTCCTGGTGCTGAGCTGGGGTTAGAGGGGGTTGAGGAAGACCCTCTGTCCTGGGGTAGGTCCTGAGCTGGATTGTGTGCCTTCCCCTCTGGATTGTGTGCCTTCCCCTCAGAGACCCCCAGACGCACCTCCCAGCTGCTGACACAGGCACTGGGGACCCAGGCTCTCCAGCAGACACCTCCAAGGTGGCAGGGGGACCTCTGCTCCCAGCAACATGGGGGTGGCAGTGGTTGTCCCAGGCTGGCAGCATGGAGAGGGATGAGCTAGTGCTGGGTCTGCTCGGGGATGACTCATTTTAGGCACAGTGAGGATGCTCACACAATACCAAATTTGATCTTTATTCCTTAAGTGCGGGCCAGTTCTCCCGTTGAAAATGTATCTAATGAAAAAAATATTATCTCAGTGTTTCTTCAAGCCAAACCGAAATGTCACTTTAGAAAGTACACTGAAAAAATAACACCCTGAGACATGAGCTCATTGGCAAGAAAATTAGCATCACCTCAGTTGCCTCAGACACGGACATCTCTTTGCAATGTCTCTTCGCTCTGTTCTCTGGTTGCTTGAGGATGAGGTTCTTGGTTGTCTCTTTAAGCTGCCTGCTCTCCAGGCCAGATGGGGCTTTGAGTGGTGACAGCCAGGTGCCACCAACGGGACCTCCCAGCCTATCGAAGCCAAAGGTCCTTATTTAACAGTGTGAGAGGACTTGGGTGTTGAAAGAAAACCCATCTCCTGGCATGGCTGGGGTCACTTGCGCAAGGTGGTGCAAAGTTACGCTTTGCTGATGTGAAGCCCAAGGGCAGTGTGGGGACTTGGTGAGGGAAGGCACAGCAGATCCTTCTGGTAGGGTTGCTTTAAGACCCAAGGTGTGATCCCTTGCAAGAAGCAAGGCAAGAATTGCAGCCACAGGTTGGAAACATGCAGGGAGATACAGATGTCAAAGGGCAGAGAGGTTTTGAAGATGGCCTCATGCTTGGGTGTTCAGGACTAGATAGGAAAGCTGAAGAGCACAGCTTGGGAAGAGAGGCCAGGAGAGGAGACTCAGAGCTCTAGGTTTGCCCTTAGAGGCACCAGGAACTGGCTGTGTGAGGGAAGACAGCTTCTCAGGGAAGACCAGTGAGGTCCAGAAAGGTATCGGGAGTTTTAAGTGATGACTGTTGAGAAGAATGAAAAGGTCTTCAGAGAGCTATGAGCAGCCGCTTGCTCTGGAGGTGCAGTTGGACCACGGGGAGTGATAAAGGGGTGGCCTTGGGCTTTGTAACTCAGCCTGTGGCTGGAGAAGCAGCCTTGGAGCTGCTGAGCTGGACAGGGGATATTGCCTGTGACACTGTGATAGCTTTAGAGGCAGATTCAGTCACCATAACCCATGGCTGGCAGGTGCCAGTCGCTGGGATGGATTCTTCTCCTCTGCTGGTGGGAAGCAAAGAGCCTGTGAGCTCTGCCTTGGGGTGAGGGCACAGCAGCTGCGAACCAAAACTGGGTCCAGGCATTTGGCCAGCACTAGCCCAGCAGCACCCAGCCTGTCCTGCTCTCAGGTGCTCCCTGGAGCATCTTTGGTCCTCCCAGCCAGTGTTCCTGGGCACATTTGGAGAGCAGCAGGCAGCTGGGCTCATGCCAACAGCACCTTTGGATGTAGCCACCCTATTTTGGGAGGAGGAGATGTTTTAGGCAGGTGGGAGGGATGTCCACAGGATGGGGTGTGCTGGTGATGCTGGAAACCTCCTGCCCTGGCACAGCACCCCAGAGCAGGTGGGTCTGGGGGCAGTGAGCTCCTAGTGACCTTGTGGCCACTCTCACAGCTGTTCCCAGCAGGGTGGCATGGGGTGAAGGACAGGTTCCCTGGGGCTAAATGGGCACAAATCTTCCCTGGGCCACCCATCCAGGGCTTGCTGCAGTCACCACCCAGCACTGATCCAAGCAAAGCGCATCTCCTTGGGGTGTCAGCTTCAGCGGGGACGTGTCTGTCCCCTGGGTTTGAGCACAGAGCAGCTTCTTCTGCTGCACACCTGGCTGGGGGTGCCAGGAGGGTGGGAGGAAGGCACCCCAGAGCCCCCCCCAGGCACAGGGACAGCCCATCAGTGCTGTGCAGGGTTCCCCCTGGGACCAGCAGCGCTGAGCAACCAGGAGGCTCGTCCTTCGTGGAAGAAGCGGAGCCTCAAGGAGATTGGCCTGGGTAATTGGCTCAGGAGAGCAGGCCTCTTAAAAGTCAATTAGAGACTTTTTAAAAATAAATCAGGCTGGAACATTTCGACGGCTGCCAGAAAACTTGGGCGAGGTCAGAGTTGCTTAACGTTTGTTCGTTGTTGATGAGATTCAACCAGCTTTTGGGTTTGGGATGGCTTCTGCGCCGCTGAGTCAGACTCCTTTCGGGGGCTAAGCCAAGAGCGTCTCCTAACGTGGCCATTTAAGGCATGGTGGGCTGAGAGCTGATGGGCAGCCTGAAGAAGACAGGACACCCCGCTGTGAGCTGGGAGGCCAGTGCCGGGGAGGGGGGTGTGTGTGTGTCCCTCCTCACCCTTTCTGGCTCAGTTTTCCCTTCTCTGAAGCGCCTTGAAGTCAGTGGGTGGGAAAAGGTGAACCAAGGAAGGAGAAACTTGTCTTGGGTAGAAACTGAGCTCAAGAGCAGCACGAGGTTGTTTGTCCAGGTTTAAAACAGAGTGTGGATCTGCAGGAGAGTATCTGATGTGCACATGTTTCTGCTCCAAGTCTCTGCTTCGGCTGTGCTTGGCAGAGCCTGAGCCCACACATGGAGTTTCACAGCCTCGGGGTTGGGGGAACTTTGGAGCAGTTGTCCTGTCTCTCCACATCCAGTTTGAACCTTGGTTTGGGTGCTTTTGTCCTGTCATCTATCACTGGAGCTGCCCTGTCACGTCACCTCTCCTCCAGCCGCATTCCTAAACCTTCCCTTAGCTCTCAGACCCGACCTCAGGGTGTCTCTAACCAGGGCTGTTCATCTGGGGCTCCAGCAGTGAGCAGCTGGTCTTCAAAGCAGATTGAGGAACCTGCATTTCCCCAGAAGCTGAACGAGGAGAGGATCTGCAGACAGGCTAACGTGGAGTGTCCCTTCCCATTGCAGCGACCACCCCCTGACCCATCTGGTTTCGGACTCGGACTCTGAGATGGACAGCGTGGAGCAGTTGGCCCTGGGCAGCACGGACACCCTGTCCAACGGGCACAAGGCTGACTTGGAGGCTGCCAAACGCCTGGCCAAGAGGCTCTACAACCTGGATGGCTTTAAAAAAGCAGATGTGGCCCGTCACTTGGGGAAGAAGTACGTGTGGGTATTCAGAAGGAACAGCCTGTTCTGTGAGGGGTCCACCTGCACCCATGGTAGACCCACAGCTGCTGCCCTTTGCAGGGAATAGCAGGTGGGATCCCAAAGCCCAAACCTGAGAGACATCCAGGTTTGTGTACCTTCCTACCATGGCTGCATCTTGGATGCTTCAGGAAGGTGTCAGGGCAGGGGGATGGCTGGCTGACCCCCCGTGGGCCCTTCCAGCTTCTCCAGTTTCTCTTACACGTTGGGTTTTTCCATTGGATCTGTGGGTGACTCCTCTGAGTTTCATGGTAGTGTGGGGTGTCTGTGTCCCCAACATGCTTCCCACAGCTCTTGGGAGCTCCCAGCCTCCTGGAATCCAGCCCACCCCTGCGTGGCTATTGCTTGTCCTCACAGTCTGGTCCATCCCACTCTCGCTCCCTCCTTTTCTATTTCAGCAATGAGTTCAGCAAGTTGGTGGCCGGGGAATATCTGAAGTTCTTCGTGTTCACAGGGATGAGCCTGGACCAGGCGCTCAGGTCAGAGCCCAGTGTGTGTACACGTGTGCAGTGGCCACCAGAGTGGGGTCCCAGCAGACTGTGCCCTCCACACAGAGGTCTGCCGGAGCAGGCAGACTCCATGGCTCTCACCTGGAGATTTCCTTACCTCTCATATGGTGGGGGTTGAGTCCCAAAGGGGTTTCTCAGCCACACAACCATGGAAGAGCATCCCTGGTCTTAACTCTCCAGGCAGTGCAGTTGGGTGACTGTTGGGTTCACCTAGGACTGGCTTCCAGACCTTGATGAGCCTCTTGGTGTCACCTCCACCTCCTTCACCGGTGTAGTGCCCAGAGCCAGCTGTAGGTCCCTGTGATGTGCCATCAGGGTGTGATGCTGTGGGTTCAGAGGGGAGTCCTGAGCTGGTTGGGAGGGATGTGTGATGGCAGGGCTTCATCCAGCACACAGTGGGGGTCTCTGCTCCCGCATGGGGCGGGTTGGAGAAACTGCTGGTGGGCTTCATGTGTGACCAACGCTGCTGCTACTTCTTCAGGTCCTTTCTGAAGGAGCTGGCCTTGATGGGAGAGACGCAAGAGCGAGAGCGAGTGCTGGCTCATTTTTCCCAGCGCTATTATGAGTGTAATCCCAACGCCATCTCTTCGGAGGGTAAGAAACTGTGTGTGTCCATGCATGTGTGTGTGTGTGTGTTTCAAGTGGGCCCGTGTTTGTCAACTTGGTGAAGGTGCTCGAGCTGAAACCAGAGAGGAGCTGAGGCACTGATGCCTTAGGAATCATAGAATGGTTAGAGTTGGAAGGAACCTTTAAGATCATTGAGTTCCAACCCCCCTTCCATGGGCAGGGACACCTCCCACCAGCCCAGGTTGCTCCAAGCCCCATCCAGCCTGGCCTTGAACCCCTCCAGGGATGGGGCAGCCACAGCTTCTCTGGGCACCCTGTTCCAGTGCCTCACCACCCTCACAGCAAAGAATTTCTTCCTGAGATCTCATCTAAATCTCCCCTCTTCCAATGTAAAACCGTTCCCCCTTGTCCTATCACTAGACTTCCTGACAAAGAGTCCTGACAGGAGACAGCCCTGGTCACAGAGATGTCATTTCCCACAAATAACAGCTGCTTTAGATTTTAAAGACAAACAAAAACAACCAACCACCTGCTCCAGTTGGATCCTGCCTAATTAGGGCTCAACCCATCCTTAATTCTGACCTTGAGCAGATTAGCACAAGAGGCGAGAGAAGGTCCTCCTCACCAAATAGACCCCAGCTCTCAGACCCTCGGCTCAGGGAATAGCCAGGTGAGAAAACTGGAGTGCCTGGATCTTGGGGCGGCACAAAGTGGTCGCTTTGTACCCACTCTGTACCATGTCTTTGTGCCTCTCCTGTGTGCCTTCACCCACTGGCTCTGCACTGGGCTGGCTCTGGGGCTGGTGAGGTTTGGGCTGCCTGGATGGTGGAAGGCTGCACTGGTCCCGCCTTGCTGTGCCAGAAATGCTGCAGGATTATCTTGGCTGGAGGGGCTGCAGGCTTGGAAGGGAGTTTTGGGACCAGCTTTGAATTCAGTGACCAACTCACGCCCGTGCTGCCAAGCACTGTGCTGACTGCTGTGTGCCTCACCTGCCTGGGGTGGGAGGAACAGGCTCAGGGCTGTCTTGGGGGGGTCAGAACCCCTGTGTCCTACTTGAGATGCCAAGGGGCTGGAGCACCAGTTGGTGGGCTGAGCCGAGGGCTCTAACTCATCTTCTGTGCTTCTGCTGCAGATGGAGCCCACACCCTCACCTGCGCCCTGATGCTGCTAAACACAGATCTGCATGGACACGTAAGTTCCCGTGGCCATCAGCCCCATCTGTCCCCCTCCCCTGGCTGTCCCCACTGCTCTGAACCGCAGGTATGGGACCCTGAACTCCTAACATGTCTGAGGAGGAGGGAGGATGAAGGCTGAGTGAGAGAGGGAGCTGGTGAAGGAGAGAGTGGGGCTTTGGAGGAGACTTGCTGAGGTGGGATGAGGACAGAAGTGGAAAGCGGACAGGGAGAGAGGACGGGAGTGAGACTCCAAAACCAGCTGCCACGGGAGCAGGTAGCAACCAAACTTAGAAAAAGGAGGCTGTTTAAGACTCCTGGAGTCTAGGCAGAGCTGGCAGCTTCCCCGCACCTTCAAGCAGCCTCCTTGAGACCCGGCTGGTCCCTCACACCACTGCAGAGATGGGGGGTGTCTGTTCTTGGGCTGTGGGATCCCCTCCAGCCAGCATTGCCCCCCTGGCCCAAAAGCAACCTCCTGTGTTTCTCTCCCCCTGGCTCTCCTAGAACATTGGGAAGAGAATGTCCTGCTCAGACTTCATTGGCAACTTGGAGGGGCTCAACGGAGGCACTGACTTCCCCAAGGAGCTGCTCAAGGTAAATTTGGTTGCTCTGCCTGGTCAGCAGGAGCAAAAGCCAGAGCTTTGGCCAAGGTTACGTGGATGGCTCTATGGGATGCAATGAATGCATCCATCCTTATGCAGGAACGGTGGTGGTCCCTTAGCCTGCAGCTTTTCTCACACCTTGTTGAGGGGAACGTGGGCTGCTTCATTCCATCAGGAGGACACCACAGCTCTGGGTGGTGGTGTGATGCCCTTATTGCTCTTGCTCTGCCTGCATCTCAGGCAAGGGGGTACGTGGGGGCTGTAGCCAGAGGCTCTATGGTGTTGACCCCATGGTCCCCAGCCCTCCCTGGAGCACTGCAACCCAAAACCATGGCCAGGTTCTGGGTCTGGAGCCATCTGTGGTGGCTGAGGGAACGTTTCTGGTGATGTGATCAAGGCACAGCGATGGGGCAGGTGGGCTGGTGGTTAAAATCCTGGAGCTGGGAACTCAACTGCACTGGTGTGACTGGGGTGGGGACTTCTGCCTTCTCACTGCCTGCCCCAGTTCCTGATGGGGCTTGGCCAGGGTGGGCAGCGTTCAGCAAGCACCTCCAGCCTCAGACTGCTGCTCTCCTCCAGCATCGCCTGCCCTCAGGAGGGTTTTCTGAGCTGCGTTCTCCACGCTTTGGGAATGGGATTAGCTCCCATGGGACCTGCAGGGTAGAAACCATGGCTGTTGGTGAAGCGCTACAGTTGGCAAATACTCATGATGTGGAAGATGGGTTCCCACAGGGTGCCAGAGCCACGACGGGGGGGAGATGGTTGATTGAAAAAAGGCAACGGAGGGTGAAAAGCTGAGCTCACTTTTCAGCCTCTGTGGGTCTATTCCTGGCTGCGTCGCTCACCCCATCATTAAGGGGTTACCAGCAGCTCTCAATAGGGCTGTCCTCCCTCTCAGCCCACGCTCCGCCAGTAAAAGGAGTTACTCAGGAAAAATTCTCTAATTTTAAACCCAGCTCCAGAAAAGGCTTTAAAGCACCCAAAATGGAATAGCAACATCCAAAATGAGGACCCCCAACCCCTGCCCTCCAGTGCTGCTGCACCCTAGAGCATCCAAACTCCGCATGCTCCTCAGTGTGCCCCCTTTGCAGCCCCCACAAAGGCACCTCACAAGTTGGGTACCCCCCATTTCAGGCATCATTTTTAAATTTCACCCCCCAAAAGTGCCAGCGGTATCAACAAACGCGCGAGACCAAGTTATCCCATCAGATCCCAGCTGGTGGGAAACAGGGCAAGTGCCACGAAGCTACAGGTTTTCTCTCCCGGGTGGGGGGACAAGACCTTTGCTGGGTGTGAGGCGGTGAGGGGGGAGAGAAGTGGGGGCTGCAGCGTTGCAGCACAGCCCCAGCAGGGCTTTGCCCGCAGCGGGGAGGCTGCTCTGCTAAAAATGGCCTGTTCCCTCTGCAGCTGCGGTGCTTCCCACCGCTGCTTTTCAGCCGCCTCTGTACGGGAGCCGTGCTGGGGAGGGGGAGCCGAAGGCAGCACCGAGGGAACCACAGGCAGGGCAAGGTGGCAGCTTCTTGCTGGTGGAAACACCTTGTTGCTTGAGGGGAGCCCACGGCAAAAGGGAGAGGGGTCCTTGGGGAAGATGGGGAAAGTGCTGTCAGCCCGCCCTGGGGAGGGGGACGGCGAGGAATGTTGGCTGAATTGGTTTGTGCCTCTCCTGGGCAGCCTTTGCCAGGCTCAGACAGAGGACAACCTTCTACCCCCTGATTTTGGTTGCTTGGTGCTTGGGTGCCCACACAGGCTCAGAAATCACAGAATCACAGAATGATATGGGATTGGAAGGGACCTCTGGAGATCATCTACTCCAACCCCTGCTGCCAGAGCAGGTCCTGCTAAAGCAGGCTGCACAGGAATGTGTCCAAGTATGTTTTGAATGTCTCCAGAGACAAAGACTCCACCACCTCTCTGGGCAGCCTGTCCCAGGGCTCTGCCACCTTCAAGGTGAAGAAGTTCCTCTTCGTGTTTAGATGGAACTTCTTATGCCCAAGTTTGTGCCCATTTCCTCTTGTCCTCTCACTGGACACCACTGAAAAAAGACTGGCCCCATCCTCTTGACACTCACCCTTGAAGTATTTATAGCTGTTGATCAGATCCCCCCTCAGCCTTCTCTTCTCCAAACTAAAAAGACCCAAGTCCCTCAGCCTTTCTTCATAAGAGAGATGTTCCAGGCCTCTAATCATCTTGGTGGTCCTCTGCTGTACCCTCTCCTGTCCTTCCTGAGCTGGGGGACCCAAGGCTCCGATAGGGAAAGGCTCTCCCACCCCTGTGTCCGTGGCAGCCTGTGCTAGCCCCGTTAGCCCAGCGAGGATGCCGCCTGGCTGGCAGGCTGTGTCTGGGGACTGAGGCTCCTGTGCAAGCGTGCCACACAGCTGGCTGGCTAATTTTAGAGCTCCAGGAGCACATGCGTCTCCTAAGGGCAGCAGAGGACGGGAAGGGCTGGCAGGCTTCAGAAGAGCTTCCCAAGGATCAGCCCTGGGTCTTGTGCAGCTCTTGACAGTGCAGAAGAAGGATCCTGGAGGTTCTTTCAAGCCTGACCTGGGAGGTGGTGCAGGCTGCTACCCCAAAAGCTTCAGAGCTGGAGGTGGCCCCCACCCACAGCACTCAGCACAGGGGAATGGGGTCAGCAGGGCAGGACTGAGGTGTCTGCAGAGGACACCATCCCCTGTGACTCTGGGGACAGCATCAGGAGCAGACCTGGGGGGAGCTGGGATGCTCCCCTCGCCTCTGGCTGCGGGGAGTCCCGAGGCGAACGCAGCACGATGCCTGAGAGCGGGCGGCAGCCTGAGTCAGACGAGAACTTTATCTGCTACTCGGTAATGGATGTAAACAATCCCAGTTTTGTGCAGAAGAAACAAAAACACTTGAAAGCTTACGCTTTCACAGCTAAGCACCACGTCCGTGCCCTGCACAGCGCTGCTGCTGGAGCAGTGGCAGCGATGCCTTCCCAGCACCCAACAACAGCTCCTGGAAACCCTTTCCTCTGTCTCTGAAAGCTCCCCTGCAGAATTATGCTCCAGAATCGTATCTACCCAGCTTTCTGACTGGGATGTCCTCCCCACTGGGGCAGGGGACCATGCCAGGGCTATGAGAACCCATATAATACTGTGCCTGAGGATGCCCACATCTGCAGGCTTGGACCTGAGCTCCTGTGGCCAAATGAAGGGCAGCTGCCCATCCCGCAAGGAAGGAGGTGAAGAGGGACATCCTGGAGCTGGTGATATCCCAGTTAGCTCTTGAGATGTTGCTCTTCTCTTGTCAGTGTGATTTTAGCCCAGGCCCCGTGGGCTTTCACTCACTGTTGCTGGTTGTCTGTTAAATTTCAGATGTGGATGTGACCTTTACGTGATTGATCGCTTTGCGGAGCCTCAGCTCTTCCCCATCTTCCTCAGTCTTTTAGCCTAACCTCGTGATTTCCTGCCCAGTACCAAAACAGTGGGACCAAATCAGGCCCCATTTCTCCCTGGTGCTGCTTAGTGATGGCAGGAGTGAGCCCAGTTTGTGCTTCCTTCCAGCCCCAGCAGCCTGAGCGTTTCACAGATGTTAATGAATTAAGCCTGACAATACAGTCGGGTCCCCGGGGGAGGAAGGTAGGATGGGCCCCCCACCTTCCAGCTTGGAGGCACAACGGCAGGGCTCAGACGCTCAGAGTGCTGGGTAAGTGATTAGCAATGTGGGAAGAAAGCCCCGGCTCCCACCTCTGAGCTATAATCACAGGAACGCTTGCTCAGTCTAATCCCCTGGGCTATTATTATTATTTTTTTCTTTTCTTCTCCTGTTTCCCCTGGGAGCAATACGCTGCCCTGGCCCTGTCTCCCGTGGCTCTCCCCAGCCTCCGGGGGATCCCAGTGCATCTGATGGGCCAGGCAGCCGTGCCACCTCCATCCCAAGTTTTTGCCTGGCGATCACTGGGCCGAGAAGTCAGGACAGAGTGGAAAATTTCCCCTTCTCCACTGGCCGCCTCTCCTACTCGATCAAGCCGAACTGAATTACACATCCAGCCTCATGCCTCCTGCAAGGATGCCCAGCCCTTTGCTTCTTCACAGGAACAGCCGCCTGGAGCATCTATGTCCTGCTCTAGTGGCAGATTTTGCTGTCCTGACCTCCAAGGAATGGGCAGGAGGGTTAAGTGTGGGGTGGGCACTGAAGATGCAAAGTCCTTTGGAGGTCCCTGGTTGCAGGCAGGACTGCAGGCAGCAGCAGAGGCTCTGAAACCTGCCCGGGGGGCACAGAGTGGTGGTGCCGCCTGCCCCTTTTGAGCTCAGGAAGCCTCTGAGATGCCACCACCGCTGTTCTCCAGCCCCATGAGACCGGGGCAGGCTGGGGGTCCAGCTGGTGTGGCATCAGCACCAGCGACGGTGTCCCATCAAGAGGGATGCTCGGTTCGGTCCAGGGTGGGAGGGGGGTGGTCCAGCTGGTGTGGCATCAGTGCCAGGGATGGCGTCCCACCAAGTGGGATGCTCGATGCTCGGTTCAGTTGGGTTTGGTCCTGGGCGGGGTGGTCCGGGTGGTGTGGCATCAGCTCCAGGGATGGTGTCCCTTCAAGGTCCATCAGTGCCAGCGATGGTGTCCCACCCAGCAGGATGCTCAGTTCAGTCTGGGGTGGGGGTGGTGGTCCAGCTGGTGTGGCATCAGCTCCAGGGACAGTGTCCCATCAAGGTCCATCAGCGCCAGGCACGGTGTCCCATCAAGAGGGATGCTCGGTTCGGTCTGAG
>VXBW01004867.1:298986-407616 GCA_013400375.1 Thinocorus orbignyianus
AGTGAAGTCATTCTTCCTAATATCTAATCTGAACCTCCCCTGCTACAACTTCAGACCATTTCCTCTGCTCCTGTCATTATTCATTAGGGAAAAGTCTAACACCCACCTCTACACCCTCATTTCAGGGAGCTGTAGAGGGCAACGATGTCTCCCCTCAGCCTCCTCTTCTCCAAACTCAAAGTTCCCGCTTCCCTCAGCCTCTCCTCACATACAGGACTTGTTCTCCAGACCCCTCACCAGCTTGGTGGCTCTCCTCTGGACATGTTCCAGCACTTCAATGTCCTTCTCATAGTGAGGGGCCCAGAACTGGACACAGCCCTCGAGGTGAGGCCTCACCAGTGCCCAGGACAGAGGCACCATCACCTCCCTGCTCCTGATCCAGGCCAGGATGCTGGTGGCCTTCTTGCCATGTCTCAGAGCAGGGTGAGGCAGGAGGTATGACACCAGGGAACGGCTAGGTGCAGAAAGCCTTCCTCAGTCCCCTCTTCTTCCTCATGGGAAGAGGCTTAGTGTGAAGACAAGGCTGATGTTGAGCCCCTGGTGTTCAATGACATTGGGGTCTCGCTGAAGGGCTGGTACCACCATGGCTGCGAGCCACCACCCACCGGCACTGTTCCGAGCTGGTTATCCCAACCTCTCCTTTCCCAGAAAAGCTTTCCACAAATGGCTCAGCTCCAGGATTAACTTTAGCAGCTGCCCACCAGCCCTGCTGCCGGGAGAAACCTCCTCTTTCCTTAGGTGGAAAACTTGAAAGGAGAAAGGGAAGCAGGACTTCCCCTGGTAGAGCAGCCAGGCATTAACTTGGCAATAACCCAACCATTCCCACCCCACGGCTGCTCATGGGCAAGTCCCAAAACACACGGAGTAGCCAAAGGGTGGGTGCACCCCTCGGACCTCACCAGAGGGGCTGGTGCTGATGGAGCCCACACCTTCCTGCTGCCTCCCTGCAGCAAGGAGCTGCCAGAGAACCTTGGTCCACGTGGAAGAAGATCTCCAGCCACCCACCACCTCGCTTGCTGGGGCCAGGTTGAGGGCTACACAACTGGAAAAGCAGTATTGCATACTGGGATTTGTAGTCTGGGGGGGTGGTGGTGGGGAAAATCTCATCTTCCCGTGGGTCAAATCCCACTCCAAGCAGCCTCCTGGCAGGCGTGGGGGCTCTCCTTGATGTTCAGCAGATCAGTTCCTCGGCCTTTCGCCTCAGCAGCTGTGCTCCAGAAACTTTGGTGTTCCCAAAGCTCTTCCCAGCGATGGTGGCCAGCGGGATCTGGCCCTCCCTCTCCCGGCGGCCCCCACGGGCTGCTGCAGGGACAGGGGGTGGTGGGAACAAGGCCGGCGGGCTCCGGGCCAGCAGCACAGCTGCGGCTGCCTCCAGCAGCCCTGGTGGGGCTCAGATTGCTGCTGGACCCCAAGGTGAGGGGGACAAACACCCCCCACAATGCTGCCCTCCCTGCAGGTGGGGTGATGGATACTTTGGGCTGCATCATTTTGTTTTGTTCGTAATTTGTTTGACAAATTTCACCTTTTACAGCCAGGGTTTGTCCTTCCATAGGGTTTTCTCCCACTGGGAAGCTTCACAGCAGTGAGGAAAGCAGCAGCTCCACAGCAACACACCCTTCCCGCTGAATCTGAACACTTATTTCTATTCCCTTGCAGCGGTGGAAGTTCTCGATGGAAGTGGGATCAGAAAAGGTCTGTAAAACCAAGCTACAGTGATGTCTGTCCAGCCTCCTCTGGAAAATACTGAGTCAGATCTGTAAAAACAAGAAGAAAGTCCAGGACTAGAGAAAAAAAGCCTGTGCTGGGCCAAAGCTGAAAGCTGGTGTGGGGAACACTGCTCCTCCCCAACAGCCGCTGGCAGGGTGACTGTCTTTTATGTAATTTAAGTTACAAGTAGAGTTCAAGCAACTTATCAAGAGGAGTAAATATCGCAGCACACGGAGCCCAGCAGCAGCTTCTGATCTCTTTTGGGTTCACTCTCCCTGTTATTTTTCCTCTGTACCACATGAAAACTCCTCACCGCAGAATCCAAACAACGTTCAAAGAAATTTCTTTTGGTTTTTTTTTTTCCCCTGGTTTTCCAGTCCGTTCCTATTTACAGTCTTGGGAAAACTGTTTAAAGTACAATTCTGTCTGTCTTTCCAGTTGACATTCTTTCCATTCCAGCCCCGCTTCCTGCGGTTTCCTCGGGTGGCTTTTGCTTTGCACCGCAATTGTCCGAATTGAGATGTAACTCTCTCAGCAGAAAATGGGTTTGCATCCCCCTCCCCCCAAAAATATAACCAAAACCAACTATCTGAAGGCAGTGGGGAAAATCTGGGCTTTGCCATTAGCTGACACCACTCCAAGAAGTCCAAGGATCCCAGGATCAGAGGACAGAAGCGCTGACATCAAGGCTCTCAGGGCTTGAGCAATGGTTCACAAAGAGTTAATAATCTAAAGGTTTCGGTGAGGGTTTTGGAGGCAAGCTCAGAAAAACAGAGCTGAAAATAGAAGCAAAGGCTCAGAAATACAAGACAGAGAGGCAGGCTGGGTACAGACAGGCCACGGGCAGCACAAGGATCCACACACATGAATGAAAACATCCGAGGGCTGGAGAGACACGATCTGGAAGCAGCGGAGGGCGAAGGAGAGGAGGCTGCAATGAAAATATTCCAGGAATGGTGGAAATGGGGTAAGGGAACCAAGATTTATTAACGGGACTTTCCTAGATGGACTCTTGCCGTTACGCAATATTTAGATTTTCTCCTCGTGCAATTCAAACAAACTCCCACTTTTTGAACCCCTTATCAAGTCTGTAGGAGTCTCTGGGAATCCTGGCGATAGGGAAGGCACTGGTGCCTCGCATGGCTGCCAGGACCCTGCGTGCGTCCTGCCACGAGGCAAAGCAGAAAACACCAGGAGGGAAGGAGAGTCCACATCCACGGCAACCTCAAGAGTCTCTCACGCCCTCTTCCAATCCAAGTCCCATCAGCAGAAAGCGTTTCTTCCTCATCCAACAGATAAATGCTCCTTTCTCCCAAGCCAGCCAGGTTGTCACTGAGGTCTGTGTTCCGGCTGCATGCCAAGATGCTCCTCAGTCCTCGTCCTCACTCCTGGCAGTACCTGAGCACACACCAACGTACCACCAGGGATTTCACAGCCCACACTTCTTGCCAGAAGCAGGAGCAATCCTCCTGTTACAGCTCTGCTTTGCCCACGATGGAAACCATTCCTGCCCAGCTCCTTGACGGCCAACCTCCACTGCAGCCCCCCCATCAGTTAGGGCAAGTCCCTCGGAAGCAGGGAGCTGGCAGCACCCTGACAACTCAACTCCTCTCTTCCCAAAGCTCTGAGAACTGTGACAGAAAAGGAAGGCCACATCTGAGCATTTCATTTACAGGATGTATTTATTACACTGTAAAAAGTCCATTGGATTTGCAGCCATTTACTCTCTATGTACACTGGTTGTACTCCCACCCCAACCCTAGGTTCCTCTGGGTACGGTATGCGCCGGGTTGGAGTCACCTCTGCACCCCCCTCCCAGTCACTAGTGGGATTTCAGAGATTGGTGTTATTGAGAATTTAAGCCAACTAATCGAGAGAGGAGGAAGAACGGAGATGCAGGACCTGCCAGGCAGCCAGCTCTGCTCTGGGAACAAGGGGATGGAAGAGCGGGACATCCTTGCTGCAAGGCAGAAGCACAAGAGTGACTACCAGGGCCTCAGCTGTTCTAGGTGGTGGAGGAGGTGGGCTCCCAACAACTAGAAGATGTGGAAGGATGCAATTTCTGCAGAGCTTCCAAGAGAAAGCACAGCAGACTCGTGCCACAGATCCTCAGAGAAGAGCATGCTCTCCTAAGGAACAGGGCTGGACACCAAGAGGTTGATGTAGTGCGTGGTGGACAACACGGTGCTGCTGTGCACCCCGAGAGAGCAGCTCCCCAGACTCTGAGAGGTGGCCACGGTGCTCTGCTCTCAGCTCACAGAGCTCCGCACGTCCTTCTCATCTGCTCAAGGAGGCAGAACCTCCTGAATTTGCCCTCTCCAGCCAGAAGGTCTGATTAGATTTATAGGAGGAAGGGGGGAAAGCAGCGCTGCCCCTACCAGACTCTCCTGCTGCCCTCTCCCTGCCTGGCGTGGGGGTTGCTGTGATCCACGCTGTGGAAGGAAAACACGTGGCTACAGCAGAGAAGCAGCCCTACGTAGCAAGCTGGGAGCTGAGCTGTAAGCAATCCACGTTTCTACACAAAAATTTCTCAACCTGCTGAACCCAGGCATGCCCAGAGCCCAAAGAAAGCAGTGCAACCAGAAGCAGGGGCAGGAAAAGCTAGGGAATTGTCCAGGGAGTGGGCTGAATAATCTGGGAGACAATCCTGGACTTCAGCCCCTCTCCGGTGTGAGATCAAAGGGTGGGTTTTTTCTCCCCCTCTTCACCAGATGAGCTGGTGGCAGCTTGGTCCCAAGGCTGCTGGGTGAGGGCATTGCCTGGCCCCTGAGATTGTGAAAGGCAGGAGGGAGAGCGGTCAGTGGAACTGGGAACCCCTCTGAGAAGACAGGGATTTTTAGGCAGATTGCTAGGTGGTTGCCACAAGAAGGAAGCAGAATGTGATGTGCTCCAGGGGAGACTGTGGCAAGCAGCCCTTCTGCTCAGGTTGGCATCATCTTCTAACACAAACATGCCCGCTACCAGAGAACATTTGGCCAGCATTTTCCACCCACAGAGCTTCCTTCAGCAGACAGTCCTCAGACACCCTCCAACTAATTGACTTCGGAGGTTGTCATGGGGTCAGTGGGCCGTGGAGTAGCTAAGAGGGGCACAGGAGAAGTGGCTTCGATTAGGGCCGGGTTGAGAATGATTGGCAGAGTCATGGGTGGCACCCCAACCTGCAGGGGAGAGGCAAGAGGCTGCAGGATGAGTGGTGGCTGTGCTGTCGTAGGAGGTATGTCCGTAACGGGGCTTGTCTTCGGCGGAGTTGATGCTGGGAAAGGAGGAGACGTGGGGGTGCTGATGGTGGGTGAGGCAGGTGTAGCCACTCGCTCAGATTCTGGAAAAAGGAAGAGAGAAAATCCATCCTTACAAGGGCACCTAAAAAGATTCAGATTTGCCCCTTCCACATACGAGGCCCTGAGGAGCAGGTGCCCATCACAGGCGTTCTGTCCCAACCTCTGCCCACCACGATAACCTCAGTGAGGAGGCCACAACCTCTCCATTTCCACAAGAGCAGAGGCCTGGTTGCTGTAGACCACGCTAAACCAAATCCATGCCACATCCACGCCACTGTGCTGGGAAGATGGTTCCAGGAAGAAGAAAACAGGACTCACCACTGGCACCCAGTTCACAGGGCTTCTCCGAAGGAGCCAGGTGGGTGGCTGGTCTCACATCCCCCGCAGGAGAAGGGGGCAGGGCAGACACTATCGATTTCTGATGCTGCTGCTCCGTTGGGATGCTGGGGACAGGATCTGGGAAAACAAAATGAGCAGTGAGCCCACACACCAGTTTGCTCACTCCTTACTCCCACAGCCTCCTGCAACTATCATTTCATCAGCATCCGCGCACGATGGCAGCTGGGAAGCGGACAAGGTGCAAGCATGGAGTCCCAGACATGTTTTCCTAAGGTTTCTCAGCCCCACATACCTTGGATGACTGTCTGTTTGAAGAGTTCATCCCGCAGCCTAGGTAAGAAACAGTCAATCCGTTCCCAGGTGATCTCCCAGAGATCCGAGTATCCCGTCCGTGAGTCAGCACTGTGGAATATCCCTGCCGTATCCATCACAAGCAGCATGTTCTTCAGAGATTCGGGGATGGCTTCCAGCTGTAATCAGAGACACTCCTCAGGACATGGAGAACGGACGTAGAGCAATGAACAAAAGCCCTAAGCAGCTGCTGGGCTGCTGTGGAAACAGCAGCCATGGGGAGAAACCAGGAAGCAAAATGGTTTTGGAAAGATTAAAAGGGTTTAAAAAACCCAAACCCCAAACCAAAACACCTTTTAAATTTAGAAGGTTAAAACTGAGAGTGGTTTTTCAAAGCACAGCAGCACTTCCAGCACCTTACCAGTAAGTCACTGGAACCAGCATGCATGTATTTGTCCATAAAATCCAGGATTGTCAACCACAGGGCAGCAAAGGTGGTCAGCGAGAGCAGCGGGGAGAGATGCTGTAGGAACACCTAGAACAACAAAAAAAACCACCCCATAACTGTCGTCAACAAGTAGTGTCAGGGCTGCTGCTCACAGCTCGCCAAGCCAGCCCTGCAAATCTGGAATTCCCCCTCCTTGTGGCAAACCAGGAGCATGCACAGGCTCGGCCTGAGGACACAAGAGGTCTCCCCTCTTCTGGGCTGTGTATGGAGAGCAGGCAATCTTGTCTCCTTTCTATGAGGCCATCACCAGACAAAGAACTTCCAGATTCCCTGCTTTAGGTTGATACTATCAGTTCACAACATGCATCATTTCACCACTAGAACAGACTGTCTTCAACTAATGCCAGGTGAAACCCTTTTCTCTCCATCCTTTATGAAGTCACAAACTCCTTCCTGACAAATTTTCCAACGGCCAGGATCATGGAGACAACTCTGGAATGTCCCAACACCTTCTGCATGTCCCAACAGCTGAAGGCAGTGGATAAACCCAGCACTGAAGACAGTCAATCTAGCAAACTGACACCTATCCAGATGAGAGATGCTGAGAAGCTGACACAGCAAACAGTTTGGCTTTCTCGAGGCACACGGTTGCCCCTGAGCTTTCAGACAGCAGAAACTCACCTTGGAGAGTAGTGTTGAGGCTCTCATCCTAGTTTCTTCCATCCCACCGACGTCAGCTGGGCTGATGTTCTCAAGTAGCTTAGTTAGCAGAGGGAACAGCACCTGATGGATCAGACAAACTGGCATGTCAGAGCTGAGAAATGACTGATGAGATCTGCATAAACAGACTTTCAGGAAGAAGGTGGCTTTTGCAACTGGTGCCTTCCAGGCAGAGAGCAAGGGAGAAGCAATGGGAAGTGGAAAGGAGTGGATTCATTTCAATAATCCAGCAGGCTCTGGCAGAAGCCTAAGCAGAGAGAAACTTTTCACAGGATCAGAGTAGGGAATGTTTTGTCTCTTGTGGAGAAGACAGTGCTGAAGCAGGACATTATTCTGCCACTCCTGCACACAGCTTTGCTCTTTGTGACAATGCTGTCCTGCCTACGTGCCCAGCCCAGCCAGGAGGTTACCTTGTTGAAGCAGGACTCCCATTCCAGGGCATCCAGGGCCTGCAGGTCATGTACCAGGAGGGCTCGCTGGAGGTAAGTGAGTGCCTGCATCCGTACCTGGCGTCGGGCGTCACAGCACAGCCAGGCAATACCTGCAAGAGAGGGATTCAGGGCAAAGCCCACAGGGAAAGTGTCACATTCCTGCTTCCCCAGTCTAGGAGGAAAAGTCTTAACAAAAGTCAAACATTCTCTGGGGAAAAAGTAGGAAAAAAACACCCTGAAAAAGGATTATACTTGTTCCAGACCACAGACTGGGAACCGACTGTCAGGTCCAGAAGGAAGCTGGCAGCTAACTCATGTTAAAGATACCTTTTGGGATCTGACACAAACAGATCCTAAAAAACAACCTCCACCTGATTTCTGCACTTAATTCTTGGCTCCTCGACCTTCCTGAACACTGTCATTATTTTGGAAATGTCTCCCCTCAGCCTCATCACAAGGGGATGGCTTTACCCTGGAGCAAAGGGCACCAGCAGTTGGACCACAGCGTTCGGGAATCTGCTTCGATTTTCCTCCCTCCCGTCTCCAGATGGCGTTGCTCCTCTGCCCAGGAGCTGTAGATGGTGGCTGCTCGGGTGTGCAAGGTGTGCATGAGGTCCAGAAGCTGTAAAAAATCAAGCATCACATTAACCAACACACGGGACTTACAGTTTTTGAAGCAACCCTGGTCTCTGCTCTTCCCCAAACCAATGCTAAAAGGCTCACAGCTACTCAAGCCTGGTTCCTATAGCTATGGAGAAGGTGTCAGGCCCTGCTGGCTGTGCCCTCCCTAAATGGCATGCATCTTCAGCAAGATTTATGTCAGTTCAGTAGTCACATCAATCCCATCTTCGAGGAGCAGCATCTCAATCCTGCCAGGAGAAAGAATGGAGCCTGTCCTGGCACAGAGCATTGACTCTCCCAGGCAGAGGGAGAAACACAGCAAGGCAGCTATGCTGTCCAGGGACAACTCTCTACAACTTTATTTTTGCTTTTTAAACAATAAAACCTGCAGTAAGCACAGGCAAAACCCTCCCAGAACAGCTCTGCATTGGCAAATGACAGCATTCGGGTCACTTTGCTACCCAACTGAGGCCCAACAGCCTGGCACCCAGCAGGTCTGTGCCTTCACACCTTTGGAGTTCCAGCTGGAGACAGAAAGGACTCCCTCATCCCAGTTCTCCGTACTTGTAATCCCAGTGCCTCAGCCAACAGGGCTCTCCCCTCTCCACAAGCTCAGATGCTCTGTTGGACTCCTCACTAATCTTATGTGAGCCTCATGCCTCCAAATGCCCTTGATCCACATCCATCTAACCTACCACAGTGACCCAGAGCTCCAAACCCCACTGTCCTTGCTTGTCAGAAGACAAGTTCTGGAGTCCTCAACATAGAAAGGACATNCCTCTCTGCAGCTATTCTGCTGTTGATCATCCAAATCTCAGTCTTTCACTACAGAACCACACTGTCCCCAAAACCACCCCCTGCCACACAGTGCCCACTACCCCAGGATGCAGCCCCCTCTTCCTCGCCCCATGAAGAATCCAAGTGAATCCCTAGCAAGGCCCCGAGTATGGGAAAGGAGAGGAGGAAATCCTTGCTATACTTACGTCCTGACTAACCTGTAAAGACACAGTGTGGTAGCTGGCAGGGATGCTCTCATCCTCATCCTCGTCGCTGTGTGTGTGTGCCTGGTGCTGGCTCAAGACCCGGGATCGCCGTGTGGAGCTCTCCTTTGGCTTTTTTTTTAACCGACTGGATTTACTGTCATACCTGTGGCTCTTCCCCCTCTTCTCCTGGGATTTGTAACCTAGAAAGGCACCAACACACCATATACACGCTCCACCACAACATTTTTTGCCTTTCAACACAGACAGCAGCCACCTTTTGATATGCCCAGCAGAGAAATGACAAGTACCCACTTGAAGGGCATCCCTCAGGAACCATCTTCAGCAACACCCAATGCTGCTACCTCCACATCAGATCCAGACCTCCCCTCCATCCCGGGGAGAGGGATATGAATAAAGTCCCTGCTGTCAGCAGGAGCCAGGACACTTTTCTCACAGCAGGGACTCGTTCCCTGACAATATATTTCATGCTTCTTGCTGCCTGGCCACCCCAAACCCAATCCTGGTAGTCAAACCAAGGGCCACCTTACCCCCATTCAGGCTCGCCTCCACGAAGATGCGGATGGTTTTGACACAGAGCTCAAAGTTCTCAGGTGTAACGTGGGCAGCATCTCGCACAATGAAGGACAGGGACTCTACACACTTCATGAGAGATTTTGTGTCGTGTGGGCCCAAATCCAGCCCCACAGTCAGGCTGTACTGGTTGACAAGAGGAGACGGCCCCAGCCTGCTGAGCCCAGCTGTGGATCTGGAGGTGTCGATGTCATCTTTCCCCACCTGCAAGGCAATGCAAGAGGGTAGCAGGAGAGAGCAGCACAACGAGCAGCACCTCATGAACACGGTAAAAGGATCTTTCTTCTGAAGCCAGCAGGTAATGTTTCTGTAGGATCAGTTTTCCTTTCTTCCTCATCTCCTCTCCATCTCCTGCCCATCCTCTCTTTACACTGTCAGCTCCTCTTAGCTCTCTTTACTACTCCCTCTGCCCACAACTACACTAGGAGTGGGATTCTTCAGGCACCAGGAGCCCATCAGTTACTCACCACAAGCCAGCCACTGTTCACAACATCCACGTCTGTCACCGAGCGATGCATCTTGCCCGGCTTCCCGTGGTCTGTGTACACCTCCGAGTCAGAGGTGTAGCCACGGTCCAAGCTCGCGTCACTTGGGTGATAGGAGGAGGAGACCTCGCTGTCTGACTGAGCACCTTCAAGACAAAAGGCATGGGTTTTAGATCAAAGCCACATCAAGAACTCAGAAGAAACAGCACTGTGGCTAAGGGGGAAGCAATGCAGGTTAGTCAGATCAGCACCAGCCAGGAACCACCAGTGGGCTCTGGAAGAAACTGGTCCAGGGCTCTCCTGGAAGAACAGCTATGACAGGAGCATGCACAGGAGACAGCAGGAAACACACATCTTTGACACCGTTTCTCCCCTGTGGGTATATCTGGCTTTCCCCTCCAGAGGAAAGGGCTTTCCACCCTCTGCTATGTCACTTGCCAGCCTGACCGTGGATTTAAAAGGGCAGGAAGTTCAATGCTTTGACTCTGGGGGAAGAATCAGATGTATCACACTTTGAGAACAACTGCAGGCATTAGGTTCAGCCAAAGCAACTCCAAAGACACAACACAGAGTGACATGACTCACAGAGGGCCTTGGGGGTCACTCAGCTCCACACTAATACTGGGAAAATCTCTCTCATAAACACCAATCTACATCAGCGTGTTCCACACCTGCCAGACCCACCTTCACAGAATCAAAGAATCATAGAATGGTTGAGTTGGAAGGGACCTTAAAGATCATTGAGTTCCAACCCCTCTGCCATGGACAGGGACATCTCCCACCAGACCTTCCCTGACCTTCAGCATAACCTTAACAAGGGCCAAACTTAACTGACTGATATAATGTTATTTAGAAGCCAGAATTAATTCTCTCCATCTCTCAACATTATCTAGAAACTCACCAGCAGAGACAGACTTGCTGTGAACACAGTGCACCAAACTTTTTCAGAAGGAGGTGAAGAGAACTAACATCATAGTGAAGTAATTTGCTCAATCAGCAAAGAGAAGCAGTTTAGAAAAAATAAATGATGGGAGAAGACAGCCCAGCATCAGCCCAGAAGGCAAAGGCCACAGGGGTTTTGCATAATCAGGTTTCTCCGATCTGTCTAACCCAAAGCATCAGGACCTAGCAAGGAAGTTCTAGAAAAGCAGAGAGGAAAACAAAGGCTTCTGGAGAAGTCTTTTCTTGCTGTTTGCTTTAAAAGTCTGAAGCTGTCAGCCTCAAACATGCTGCCAGCTGGCTAAAGCCAAAGGGGAACAGTCTGCTGAAAAGACCGTCTTTCTAACACAGTCAAGAGAAGTGGGAAATAGTGGGTTGGTCTTGTGGGAACGATGCGGGCACTCTGAACACAAACGGATTTGGAAATAGATTCTTTTTAATAACAACTCCCTTTACAGGATCCTTAAAAACGGGGACAGAAAGGAATCAGTCCCACAAAAGAAGCAAGTATGACAGGAACAACAGCTGAGTTTACATTACACACTCAGATGAGAGATTAAGGCTCCATTACCCAAGGCACCAGACCACAACCAGCAGAAAATGCTCCTTGGGCAGAGCAAAGACCTTCTACAGCTGCTACAACTGATATCAGTTTTCCTCCCACTGCTCCCCCAGGGACTAGCACCTGGACTGCTGCTCGCTGGGTAGGAAGAGATGGCAGAGCAGAGACAGGGACAGAGCACAGGGTAGGAGCGAACAGCAGGTGCTGGTCTTTAATCTTGCTAATGTAGTTTAATATCAGCTTTGTTTTCTTGCAGTCCCCTTTGCTAATTGAAAAGCTTGAGGAAGCAGCTGCTTATCTGGCAGGGAGGCATCAGATTTCCCAGCAAAAGCTGGCCTGTCTTACCTGTGTCGTTATCTGCCCTTGCTGTAACCTGCAGGGCTGCAGGCGGCTTCACCCCAGACCCAATGCACTCCAGGAGGGTGAAGAGCGTGTACCAGTCATCCCCAGAGTGAATGTTGGCAGCGTTGGTCTTCAGGAGTTCGTGGAGGCCATAGGCAACCTCATGGCTAACTCTGGAGAGCACGTTTGGCTTCATCATGAGTAGGATGCGTAACGAGAGGAGAACCTGGCCAGAGAAGGAGATAAGAATATCAGACCCTTTTATTTACACAGAATCATGGGATGCTATGGGGTTGGAAGGGACCTCTGGAGATCAGCTAGTCCAACCCCCCGCCAAAGCAGGTCCACACACCATTCTTCATAGAGGGATGGAGCACCTCTCCTATGAGGACAGGNCTAGTTAAAACTGCTGTTTGTTGTTACCTCCAGCACAGACAGGTTAAACGTGGGGTCATCCAAGAACAATTCATTTCCCATGTTGCCGGGTGTAGCCACAAAATCCCCCCATAACAGACTTTCAAGAAACCCTCACCTGAGCACTGATTTCCTCCCGACGAAGGAGCCGAATCGCCAGCCTCAGCAGCCCCACCACTGCCCTCTCCACCAGGAAGCAGAACTCCATGGTGTGGACACAGAGGTGGTAGAGGTGGTCTCGGACAGTTTGCCAGACACAGGTCACACGGTCCCTAGCCACAACAGGGAGGGGGGAAAGGGCAGGATGAACGGAGATGAGACATTCAGCTACCTCTCCCACAACTCTGGAGAACCCAGTATTTCTTCATTTCAATGAAAAACTCCAGCCAGAAGATATAAGAACAGACACGTAGAAACAACAAAGCTGTCAATTTTCCTATTTACTTTATTACTTGTGAAGCAAGCAGGTGGGAGAATTCTCCCTCCAGTTTAGTTTATGTTCTCCAAATTGCAGGATATCAAGCTGTAACTCCTGGGTGAACAGCCCCTCTGTTTGCACATGCCAGAGTGGAATTGCTAAGCCCCGAAATCACAGCCACATGCTGCTTCAGCTGGCAATCAAGCACATAAGGAACTCATTCCCTGGACCCAGGCAGCAGCTGCACCAAAGCAGGGACATTTACACTGAATCCTTGTGTATTTCAAGGTCATACCTATTTTCTAGCACAATCCTCAGAAGCATCTCCAAGCAGAAGGCAGCATCCTCTTCATCGTATGTCTCCTCATCAGGAGTCACAGAGATTAGAGCCTAGAAAAGCGAAGAAATGTTTGTAAATCACAAGCCCCCAAAACTGGGGGACCAACAAGTGAGGACCAGCAGAATGCTCTGAGTCTGGGCAAAGCTGCACTCCACCATCTGGTGAGGTCATGCACAATCTATCAAAAACACACTGGATAAAGGTCAAGCTAAATATATAGTAAATTACGTTTTTTTAACTATGCAAGATGCAATATGAAATTAAAAGATGTTAAACTCTGATGACATCTCTCAGGTGAAGAGGAATTCTGAAAGCCAGCAGCTTCTTTCTTGCTAAGAGTATGTGAAGGACAGAAAAGGCAGAATGACTACAAGGACTGGAATTATTTCTCCCGAGCCATCAGCTTGCACATGAAGGGAGAATTCCTGACAGAGGCAACAGCAAAATGTTCCCTCAGAACTGAGAAGGCCCACAAAAACTTTGTCACCACTTGTCCACGTGGGCCAGCAACAGTGGTCTTTGTATGATCCAAACAGCAAGTTCTGCTTTAGCTGTTTTAAGTATTATTCTTTGGGGTTTACTTAGCTTTATTATTTCAGCTTTATTCTGAAACTCAATACCTATTCTTCTGAGCCTCTGCAACAAGCCTTAATAAATAAACCCTTCCTCAACATGCTCCCTATTGATGAAGCCAATGAATTGTAATTACAGCATCCTGAAGGGAAAGGCCCTTGCACCTTAAGGAGCCATGGAATGAGGTAACACACTGCCAGCCTACATCACATCCCTGCAAGGGCTGCACGACTTCCTTCTGGAAATGGTGAGCAGCAGCCAGATTCGTTCCACACCCTGGAGTGGTCTCAAACTCATATGAACCTGAGAAGCCACCACCAGAACCAGGTAAGTAACCACCCTGGGAAGATGAGCTTCTCTGGGACAGCGAGTTCAGCCTTATTACATCTCCCACAGCAAAGATTTCTGTACAGCTCTTGCCTCTAAAGTGGCCTTTTAGAATGTTCTCATTAGACAGCACATCAGAAAAGATGAAAAAGCACAACCTTCAGGTTCTGCACAGAGCTGCACGTTTTCAAACGCTTACCATGACCTCCTCAAGGCTTTTAGAATGCATCCACAAGTTAATGTCTTCCTCTACCTCTAAAGCAATTGTGGCTGCAGCACAGAAATTGCAAGTAATGGCTGAACTGATGACTGGTTTCATACCCCACATAGGTCCAAGACCTCCTCTGGGGACAGAGGAACTCAGCAAATACACAGCACACAACCATGATCACACACAGCACACTTGTTCCATCACCAGTCCAATCCCTTGCCCAGTAACTCTCTCACCTTCATGAGCTCCTGGAGGGATTCAAGTTGGAGGAATTTGCTTTCTGTGATCAACTTCTCAGGGTCACATTGCTGCAAAAGACAGAAAAGAGGACTGTGTGTTTGGGGGATGGGGAAGGCATACAAAGAGATCCTCCAGAAACACAGCTTGTTCCCAGGAACGATACAGAGAGTGGCTTTACCTGAAGGAAAACTCCTACTTCAATTCCTTTAACACCAACTACCTTTTACAGACCCAATCTGTGCTAGACAGATTTTAACGGATAACTCCTTTGTCCATACACTGCTGAAACCCCAGGTTACTCTTTTGTTAGCACCACACGCCTTAACACTATCTTGGAAAAGATTATTCATTTGAGAATTTATTAATTTGTCTTCAATTACAGGACTGTGATGCCAAGGGCAGGGAATGGTTTCTGTTTTCATGTGTTCCTGCATTTGTGCCTAATAGCATGTAAGACTCTTGAGCTGTAAATGCAGGTATGCTCCTCTAGTTTCTAACAATTCCCAATTCCTCTGGAACCTGCCATACTGCCTAGAAACACACATCTTTATGCTTCTGTTGCCTGTTATCCACATAGTACCATCACCACGAGCAAAAGCAGGTTGTTTTACAGCCTGTGTATTACCTTTATGCATTCCAGAGCCATTCGCTTTGCCTCCTGTGTCTCTGTGGATGGTCCTCTCATCCCAGATTGCTCCGTCCCGCTGAGGGTGAGCCAGCTAACAAAACTCAGCACTGTAGATTCACCACTGCAAATTGGAAGACAACAGCACCAGTGAGAAAACAAGAAACTGTATTATCCCCCAGCTTTGGTAAATCTGCCTGGGCCACCTACACCACTCACCGGTTAGATGGCGTCTCCTCACGTTGCAGATAGATTTTGCCATTAGGATCCACAAAGTCTTCGACCTGGAAGACAGACCAGAAAATGTTTGTCATCTACTTTTTTGTAACCTTCCCTCCCACCAAACCTGTAATTTTTCACCCAGTAATGAAACACTACACCCAAGTGCCCATGTGGACCCCAAGTTTCCCCCCATCTCACCTCTTCAGTAAAGCATCACCCCCATCTGGCAACACCAGCACTGCTCTAATGCTTCATGCCTATAAGCATGTCCCTTTCCTCACAATATTCTAAATTTGTTCAAGTGAAATCAACACTGGCATTTCTCAAATCCAACAAAAAGTACAATGAGAAAAACCCCAAACCCTGCACATAACTTGGACACTACACCTTTCTAGCTCTGTGCACAGTTCACCAAAGCCAGGGCCTTTGCAAGAGAGCCCCGCTCCTCTTTGAACTGGTTCTATGAAAAGCCAATTTTCCACTCCCCTACTCCTGGAATTAACCCACGGGACGGGTTGTTATTACCTCCACCATGGCCTTGGGCAGCAGCTCCGCTCGGAAAAGCTGTAGCATGGCCTCCATGATGTTCTTCCAGCCCTCCCGCAGAATGTCACCGTGGCGATGGGCCAAGTGAAACACAGTCTTTGCTGCAATATGGGCCTTGGGATTACTTCCAAAAACAGTGGGCAGGTTCTCAATAGACTGCAGGAAAAAAGAAAGAGGGGGTGGCTATCAGTCAGCAAGGGATGTTTTCTTTTCAACACAAATTAGGGCAGACTGTTCGGAACTGGTTACGGGAAAGACAACAATCCTGTGTACGATGCCTGGATAACTCCTCAGCTCAAATTCACTCTGCACAAAAACAAGGGCAAGGCAGCTCACCTGATACAAGCTAAATCACTGAACCACCTCGACATAAGCTCTCCAAAAGTGACAATACAGCACATTTGGAAAGTGCCTGCTGAAAACTAATTTATTCTGCTATGGGAACTCACTCCAGGATCAAAGCCTTCTACAGAAAGTACCACGTCTCCTCCAGAAGCAGCAATTACTCTACTCTACTGTAGAGAAGGAAGCTATGGCTGAAAGCATCACTGATTTGCAAAGCTACTCCTACCACTATTTAACAGCAAGACTCAAAGGAAGAGTGATGAATCCTGACATAGAGTCTCTGCCAATAATTGCTGGATCACAATTCCTCATAATCTGTTTGACACTCACAGCTTTTCAAAATACAAAAAGGGTGAGAAGTCATTTAAACCAAGCAAGCATATGCTGCCAAAACAAGAAAAAACCCCAGCAATCATGTGAGATAGTAGCAGACACTACAACATGCTCCGTATTCCTGCAGTTACTGAAGCTCGTTGCGGTGTTCCCTTTGACAAGAGATGGGTTTTGCCACTCTCCTGCTTACGTGGACAAAACCCATACTTATTCCTTCATCAAGAAAGGAGAGAGAAGACAGACAGGATGGACTGAAAGATGTGGCTCTTGCAATCTCAGGCCTGGAAGTTCAGAAGAACTAGCTCTTGCTTCAGCCAGAGTGTTGGCAAAACTGTTATCAACATGAGCTTTTGATCTAGAGGTGAACTCCATCAGAACCACCAATCTGGAAGCCTGGCAGAAATGTGACAACCAATTTGGTTTTTTCACTGTCGGTGTGGGGAAACCACGTGAATACATTCATCACTCAAGTCTCAGAGAGCAAAGAGCTCTCTGAAACCACACTGTGGTAACGAGCCACAACCACCAAATTAAAACACACAGGGGTTCTGCTACCACTTATTCACTCAGTAGGAGTCTTCATTGTGGATTATGAAGTGGGGCACTCGTCTTCTGAGATTGATAGAATGGTTTGGGTTGGAAGGAACCTTAAAGATCATCGATATCCTAACCCCTACCACGGGCAGGGACACTTCCCACTAGACCTCTCTCTTAGCAGAGGGGCTCCAGTCCTTCTTAAATCACTTTATCTCCCTCCACATTCCTTTCCATTCCTCTTCTTTCAACCAAAGTGACTGTGCATAGCAATTGTGGTGCTTGGAGAAGATGCTCTGGGTGATCTAAGCTGGGAAGCAACAAGCAGCTAAGTGACACTTCGATGTTCCTTCCCTTGCTTTCTAATGGTTGCTTTTTGTTGCCTCAGCCCCTCCTTCTCCCCTTCCACCAGACTCTCTCTCAAATATTTGTCCAGTTGTCATATTCCACTACTGTCTCCAAGCCTCACAGGAATTTAGGACAGCAGAAAGTAATTGGTGTACTTGGAATCTGGCCAAAGATAAGAACTCACAGCCTTCTCCAGATCCAGAAGTCCCTGATTCCACGTCATCAAAAGACATGCTTGCTTGATTTACACAGACCTCAGACTGCTCCAGATTCCAGGCTCACAACTAGATGGGATGCAGCTGGCAATAGCTGGTGGCTCTGAGGGCTTAGTCTAGTTGCTTCTACTGCATAAATCTGTGTCAAACAGTTGTTTCATGGCAGACATTCCTCTGCTTGTGTTATCTATTGGTAGTCTTGAGGTCTGGTATGCCTGGAGAAGATCATCTTTACTGTTGTGGAACTGTGGAGGAAGAGGGAATCTAAGGCAATGCCTCTGCTTGGGATTTCTTTGTCTTTTAATAGTCAACCTGGCTGACCATTGTCACTGCTACCAATGCCAGAATCCAGGTAATACACTACACCCAATTCAATCAATCCCATTTTCCCTGCAGCCTAATTCCATTAATTGGATTAATTTGCAGGACTCATTCCCTTTCTGCTATCCCTATGAGGTTTTAAAAAAATAATAAAAAACCTTCAACTGTCTTGGCCTCTTTACTCCCATGCTTTCAGTCCTGAATGATCTTGTTTCCCTTTTTTGTATATGTGGCAATTTTTATCTTGTTCCCTGGGGGTCTTGCACTGGTTCTCAGAACAAAACTGTGAGATTCTTTGGGAGTTCTGGCCCTTTAAAGGAGTTGCTAACACCTTCTCCTTAGCACAAAGCATCACCTACCACACACTGTCTGCCAAAGAACCTGGGGAAAAACAGGGTGATGCTGTAACACACAAACAGATTTGGGCAAAGAAAAAAAAGCTTACTCCAATCACTGTAACTTGACTTTATTCTCACCCACTGACACAGTCTTCAGGACTTGCCAAAAGTGGGCTCAATAGTCAATCCTATTGCCAGACTCCACACACCAACAAATAATTCATTAGTTTTTCTAACATAAATGCTGGGTGGATACGCAGCCCCTTACACTCTGGAAGAACAGCTCACAAAATAGTCCCTGTTGGCACCACGTAATCCCTACAAACTAAATATTCCATAGCTGAAATGCATAAAGTTCCTTGGGATCGTGGATGATCACTGTCTTGATCACAATGAAATCCAAGTCTCCTCAGATGAAGTAAGTGGAATAAACCCTTCTATATTGTGGCATTCTGCTCTGCAAAAAACTGCCACTTGTGAGTGAGTAGAAGGAGATTTGCACATTTGAACCTGTCCAGTGGCAGTTCTACTGCACTACACGCTTTTCATTGCCTCCTCCAGAGGCTGACACATCTATAGATAAGCAAATGTTAAGAGAGGAAGAGAGCTCTGACATATTAAAAGCCATGCTTCTTTCCCCTCCTCACAAACTCACCTCACTGCTGAGAGCTGTAAACTTGCAGAGAGAAATGATGAGGTTGTCAAACACATCACTAAGGCCATAGTGAGCAGAAATCATTGCACATTTCCTGGGGGGAAAAAAGAAAACAGAAAATAAATGTATTAAGTCAGCACAGACAAGTCTGTCTGCAGGAAAACAAATCAGAGAACCTCTCTGTTGACTCTTTAGACCTTCATCTCCATCCACTCATCATGAATGCTGAGGTATAGAAGACTACTATTATCCCTCAAATAACCTCAATCCTCATCCATAGATCCTGGTATTCGCCTGTGCTGATGCAAGGATCACTTTCAAGAAGCGAGTCTAAACACATTGACCCGCTTGCACCTGAGCCAATAAGCCTGATCTCCTGTCCTGGCATAAGAGAGAGCTGCTGAGACTGGTGGCAGCACTGAAGGTCTAGTTTCCAAGAGATCATGGTTAGAGCAGTATATTAACAGAGCTTTAAAACTATGCTTAAGGCATATTTTGGTCTGAATTTCAACATGATCAAAGATCTTTCCAAGAGAGTTTCTCACAGATAGCACGTTTTTTAAATACTGGTCATTTGGAAAAGAAAAAAAAAAGGAGAAAAAAAAATAAATAGCCCCCCATCACATTCGGCTACAGCTTCATCCTCATACATGAGAGAGGTTTTGTTTATATACAGGGAATTTGACAGCATCACTGTGCAAGCTGAGTGATTTCTTCCACTCATTTCTAAGCAGCTCAGCTACATCAGCAGGTCTTCAAAACGTAACCAGGTAGGACTTCAAAAATACATACCCCAGGCACTTTGATGTATTACAACACAGCAGTCAAGCCCAACAGCAAGCAGCAAGCAAGAGAGGTGAAGATGGGATGAATCAATGGAAATAACAGAACAAAACTACAGGAGCACAGGTCTCAATAAAATGCTCTTCAATTGCTAGGAAAAGTAACAGCTGATATTCACTGGGATGACTCTGGCAAGTAAACAGGAGACAATGGCTACACTTCCAACTCTCCCAGGTCTTCATGAACACTAGAGTTACCTGAAACCAGAGATTGCCTTCTGGATGATTGTTTCTTCTAAGCTCTTGTCAAAAACATATGAAAGTGCAGCAATGGTTGGCCCCCAGGTCATGGTGAAGAGATCATGGTCATAGCTCCCAGGAGGCACATGGAGAAATATTCCCTCATCGGTGGCACCACGATGTAGCAGGACATTCCAGATATAGTTTTCCTTCACCAAGCCCGTCTGTTCTTCTGGCATCACTATCTCATCATTTCTACAAGGGAAGAAGGCAGAAAGGTTGAATTTTTCATTCTGAGCCAAACCTAACATTTACACAGTGCCTTTCATTACATGGTCCCAAAGCTAAGCAGTACCTCCTCTGGAGTGATTTTTGCCAGCTTCTGAAACTTTCTGTTTTCCTAGGCTTGCCTGCTTCCCCCCAGTCTTTGATATGCTGGATATAAATCTGGCAGCTCTCAGCAGCACCCAGCAGCAAGTGTAAGGTAGGTACTGAAGAAGCAGCTACCTAACACTGCCAGTGCTCAACACAACACAGACTGCAGTTAAACGATGGGAAATTTTGGTCAGCATGGAGCTGGAAGTGGGTCTGAGGCAAACAGGCACAGGATCGGTGAGTGCTCTTTACATACTCTCCAGAGGTCTCACAGACTAAACAACTCCGGTTTGCTCTCTGTGTACAAGGAGATGACAGGTTGATTCTTACTTGATGGCGTGGTACATGTCTTCCAGTATGTCCTGTTCAAAGTCTTTGCCTCCATTCACACCTTTCAGGTTCTTCCGAAACTCCTGAAACAAGTTACACCAACGTTAGTTCCTAATATCTCCAGCTTTAACCACGTGGCCAGGATCAGTGCTCCACTTGTGTTTCAAGGGACCAGAAGGAGATTTTCCTGCACTTTTCAACATACAGCCTCTAGGTCCAAAGACTAAATGCTATTATTAGTGGCACCAGCGTGCAGCAATCCCCGCCCCTGCTCAGAAGAACAAAGACACAACATAACACATGCTTAGTTGAGGCTGGACATCAGAATGACAGGTTCTGTGCCATTGTATGGACGCAACTTGAACTCTCTAGAAGCCCACAGCAGTTCAAGAATCCTCTTATTCTTACTGCCTCTTAGGATACAGTTTGCTCACACACACACAAGCCTCTTGATGAACCTGGCAAGCTGTCTGCTAAGCTTGTATTTCTCCAAACTGCCCCTTGCCCACAACTCCCCTCTGAAACTGGACTCAACTTCAGCATGACACACCAGCTTCTTGAGTAATGAAGGCCAGGGGAAAAAAAGAAAGTGCCACTGAGATAAAACCAGGTATTACATTGCTATCAAAACCAGAAGACAGGTGGCCTAGACTGCTAACACCCACCTCCAGAGTCATTGGGACGTTCTGCTTGCGGACGTTATGGTTGTGCTGGTCAGTGTTCAGCATGATAACTGCATAGGCCAGGGCAAAGCAGGCATCGCTGTTGGCAAACGGGGACCCGTTTGATTTCTGAAAAGCAAATGTACACAGAAATTAGTCCTACAGGAATAACGACATCCATGACCCAAGCCAGCCCTTCTCCTACCCACGGTACTGAATCATCTCTGGGACAAACAAAAAACCTAGGCTCCAAAAAAGCTTCCAAAAAGCATCCTGGAAATCTATGTGCCACTGCCATCTCCTCCAAAACACCAGCTGGTGCCTGCAGGGCACAGTGAGCTTATAAAGGCAGTTTGAAATGGCACATCCATCATGGCAGAAGCACAACAAAGAAGGCAGTTTTGAGCTTTGTGCCCACCAAGTACACACCCTCCAATGTTCTGTGAAGGCTTCCAACAGTCTTTGGATTACGGGTGCCTCCCCCGGTAATCTGAAAGCTTCTAGATAAAGTCGTAAAGCTTCATCCAGCCTTAAACCCTGGAAGCTGAAAGTCCTGCAAGGAGAATGGAACACAATGAGAAACTCAAACAGGATAGGAAAAGCAGGATAAACTTACTGACTACAGTCTTGTTTGTTTCAGCATCAGAACTCCAGATTTCACAGAGAATATAAAGACAGGGGTGAGAAGAAATACACTATGAACAGGCAAAAAGCAGTAAGAGTCACCAATCCTGCAGGTGATTTTTAGGTAATGATCTCTCCAGTCTTCACAGAGACCAGCCCCACTGAAAGCAGCTCAACTATTGTACTATTATATGTTTCTAAGGTGTTACCCTATTCCAGAAAATTAAGGCATGGTTGCACACAGAGAACCAAGCAATACAAACCTGACGCCTCCAGGAACTACTATTCTGTCTTTTTTAATCACTGAACTCTTTAACTTTCACTCTTTTTTGGTTAAGGAGATACAGAAAGTTACTCACCCAACAAAGCTTTCCAGCAAGTCTATGTTCTTACGGTCGCTCACAAATTCCCCAATCATCTTCTTGTCCAGGCGAGGATTTTCCCGTAGCCACCTGGCCACCTCGTTGTTGTCGATGGGGGTGGCAAGAAGGTTCTTCTCCTGCAGAAACTGTATCCCTTTCTTTGGCTTTTGGTTGAACTGCTCTGTGCCAGTTATCAGGAGCTGAAGGAGACATTCTGATAATTACAAGCCTGAAGTGTATTTCTTACTTCATATTGCTCTTGGCATTTGAACCAAAAGCAAAGCAGAAAACAGATCAACCTCAGCATGATCAAATTCATTGTGTTGTGCAATGCAGCAGGAAGGCCAACCAAGGCCAGAAAACCTGCATTCATCACAAGGATTCACTATCAAATGGGAGGTTGGACTAGATAATCTCCACAGGTCCCTTTTCCAAGCCCATATCATTCTGTGAAATAATACTGGACACAGCAAGCACAAGCTGACGTCTTTGAAAAGCTTTGACATTTCACTGAGCAATTAGCTCTGCTACCTCAAATGCCTCACCTGATCTGGTATGTAAACAGAGCAGAGGAAGGTCTCTGATGAACGCCAGAGAGGTGGCAAGATCAACTCTACCCATTTACAACAGCTCCATGCCCTCTCCTGTCCCTCTTGGCTCCAAGCTCTCATACTCTACCTCACTGCCAGGAGACTCTCAGCGAGAATCCTGGGCACTAATTCAGCAAGCACAAAAAGAAGTCCTGCAAAAGCATAAACCCATTAGCAGAATGTTTCCTGGTTCTTAGACATGGTCACAGGAGCAACGGGTATTCCAGCACAAGGCTATCAGTAGGGTGAGGAAAGCAGGTGTGTTTTTGCTTTTGAAGGGAAGTCAAGAATCAAGCAGGGCAGAGTAGTTATTTTAGGAACTGGACTGCACCAGTGTCATAAAACACCCGACTAAGAAAGGGTTAACTGCATGTTCTTGGTGGTGGTCAAAGAAACCAAAAGCACAAACAACTGCATGAACTTTACTAAGGCACCAGAATAAATGTCAGTTCCCTGTTAGCTCCTATCACCATCAAACTGCTAGCCATGACCTAGTGAACTAAAATTCGTGACCATCATGACGACTGGCTCCCCTGGGTTTCTCACTACCTCAGAAGCCACCAGTCCCCTGTTCTCCGCTCCCCCTGCCTGCGTGAACATCTTCAAATTGCCATGAAACACAGCCCCTGGAACAGCATGGAGCACACAAGGACCTGGTGAGGGCATAACAACCGTGTGCTTGAAGGGACTGTGTGGCACTGGCAGAGTTTCTGCTCAGCTGCAAATCCTGTAACCCAAGCCCCAGGATATTCTGCAGACTGGTTATATTTCCTAAGAGCCCGTGGAAGGAGACCAGACTGCTGGCAGTTTGCACTGCAGTTATAATCACGTCAGTCCTCTGCTTCTGAGCTTCTGGTCATCACCTCTGGAAACAACGACAGCCTTCAATTTGAGGTATAATTTGTTTTCTGCTTTTATTTAGCTCTTTTCCTCCTTCCAGCTGAGGTAACGTTTAGTACTTCAGAGGTTAAAGGAAGCAGAACATGCTGGTCCCACGTCAGCATCAGCTTGGAGAAGAGAAGGCTCCGGGGAGACCTGAGAGCAGCCTTCCAGGATCTGAAGGGAGCCTACAGGAGANGATTCTATGAACATTATCTAAGCTGAATGTTTTGTGGGGCCTGTTTACATGCTCAGGATGAATCCACTAACAGATTTAGGGTCAGGAAAGGATTTTTCCTGGGCAAACTAACAGAGATTTATTAAAAATCTTTCTGGCCTCTGCTGTAGCATAAGGCACTGCCCTTTTTCTAGGACTACCTGGAACTTTCTTTAAGGAGCTCTCAGCCACTGGCAAGGCTCTTGATTTCTTCTAACCTTGTTTTCCAGCACAGAGGAAAGTTTATCAGAGGTTTTCAGTTAGAACTATAATACTATTCAAGCTCCCTTCTCAACAATGGACTTTCACACAAGTCCATCAGCAAAGCTGCCATGAAATTGTATTTAATGCAAAGCAAAAGGTTCCAAATGAAACAGTAACTAAATCAATACTAATTTCTTAGTTAATGCCAAAATTTGGTGGTTGCTTTGAAGCCTGTGCTGACAATCACCTCCTCCCATTGTCCCTGTGGCTCGGGAAGCCCCTCAGCATTATCCCACTGCAGCTCTGTGCTGTAGGTAAAGAATCAAGTTCCTAAGTCCTGCAGCAGATTTCCTGGAGAGAAACCAATGCCTTAAATGACACTCTAGATCCAGAGACTGCCAAAGCAGACCACAAGGCATGGACTACTATGGCAGTAGAAAGAGATTGGTTGTATTTTCTTTGGCATTTTTAAGTAAGTTGAAACAAATACAACCACTACTCCCTTATGATAATGTAAAATAAAACCACCTATGCTGAAGAGAGAAGTCAGAAGCCTTTTAATCAGGCACAAATCAAAAATCTTTTTCTTTACCACCAATGAATCGTTCAAAGATATCAATTTATTTTCCCACTATATCATCCGGCTTCTTACCCCACAACTACTATGCCCACTCATGTGTCAGCCAGCAAATGTCATTTTCATATTGAAATTTAGTAATCTCTCATTTCCTAAATAACCTGACTTTGTGGTGCAAAGACAATATCTGGGAATGAAAAAAAAAACTGAACCAAAAAACCAGTCTCATGTAACCTAGAGGGACTTTAGATATCATCTTCATCTGCTGTCTCTAAAGGTGAACGAGCAGGCCAGTATCTGATGCTTGACACAAGACAGCAGATAAATACAAAGCCCTCAGTGTGGAGCACCTTTGTCAACTCTAGACCTAGACTGGAACCACTTAGGGCATGGAAAAGCTGTACAAAGCTTACACCATAACTTGGGTTAATGACATTCAAAGAAAGAAACACCTAGACAAAGAATAGCTTTGCCAAAATCAAGACAATCTTATCCTGATAAAGCAAACATGAGAATAAACAAATCAGAATAGCAGCTCAGCCTGATAACTTCTACTACAGGCCCCCTGGTACTCTCCCCCCTTTACAGCTTTGATAAGAGTGGGGAAACTTCCCTTTCTGATGAAAGTATCTGATTATCTCCACATAAAGCAAACTAGATCCAACAACTTTCCCACCAAGAAAATCAGACAGACCTAGCTTACAGGTTGTGCCACAAAATTTTCCCAACAGCTCTTGCAACTTTTAGCACAACTAAACCTGAACAAATAATAATCACTGTTCTCTCTGCAGTGAAGCAGGATTTTCATTGACTAATTCTTACCAGCAGAGACTAGAACTCAAAATTTGTGAGATATCACCAGTCATGAAAAGCAGGAAACAAGGAAAACACTCGAAGATCTATTTGAAGTATATTCCAAATCATACCTTCTTTTTGTTCTTAATCTGCAAAAGTTCCTGAGGGCTTGGCAGAATACAAGAGAATCGAGTAGGCTTCCTGGGGATACTCTTCTCTGCTAGAAGGACAAAGCATCATTACAGTCAAACCTATCCCCAGAGCAGCATTTAGCCCACCACACTCTCCCATCCTGACTTTCAGTCATGGAGTCTTGCTGCAATGTCCTGCCCTGGACAGTTACCCCCCTCTGCTATTCAGTTACTACATTCCTTATGCCCACATTTTCTTCAGCATAACTGCATAGTAGCTTCTGGTCCTGGACAATATCACACATCCAACAAAATTTAATTTTCTGGCTGTTTTGACAACCTACATTACTGATCCCCTGGAAAGCCCCTGACTTCCTTAAAAATACTGAGCACTGGTATGAGTTTCACACACTTTTACATCAAAGTGACCCACCAGATCTAATTCCCTCCCAGAAGAAATACTACAGCAGTCTACAGCAGGACCAGTCAGCAAATGTTAGGACCATTCTCAGCACATATATATGGGTTTTTTTATATATACACATACAGAAAGTCAGGGTACCACAGGGACTATTACCTGCCTCACTTCCTCCTTCCATCTCCATGCAGCTTTCCTTCATCTGGTCAGCCATAAGGCACCCACTGGTGGGAGGACATGCCCCAGCTGGCTCTGAGACAGCAGCAGCAGATTTTCCCTCACTGAGTACTCTCTCATTATCTGTAGAAATTAAATTAAAAAGAAAAAAATAAATCCTCACATGTAAACAAAACCGTAAGCCAAGGAAAAAGCCAGCACCAGAGAAATAATGAACTGATGACTCTAAACTGAGCATGTGCTTATTCAAGAGTTTCCCCCAGTAACTGCGATTCCTCAGTATCCTCAGTATTTTGCCCACATGAATTCCATGGGATACGCTCCTTCTGTTGTGCCTGCCAGGCTTAACATGGCCTTTATATAAAGCTTCAGATAAGAAGCACATTTTAATATCTGTAAATTTTACAAATAGCACGGTTATTAACATCAGAGTGTAGTTATAAAACATGCAACAGGAAGACTGAAAGCACATATTTAAGGAGCTTACTATGTCAGCTACCAAAATGAGATCTGCAAGATTAGCACAAGACTAAGCTTAATATCGAAATATCAAAGAAAGGGGTCTTACTATTGCTTGCTTCTTTGGTGCTGTTCATGGTTTCTGGGCTGGATTTGACAGCTTCCTTCTCTTGTTGATGTATGTTACTCAGCACTTTGGCCTGGCAATGTGCCTCGGTGCTATCTATCACTGTCAGCAACGCTTCCAGAGACAGCAGATGGACAGTGTACAGCTGTCCAGAAACTGGGAAGGCATTCTGGGAAATTAAATACAAGCATTAGTCAACTTTCATGTCTCTCTCACCATAACGAAAGGCTGAGGGACTTGTGTCTTTTTAGTCTGGAGAAAAGAAGACTGCAGGGGGGATCTGATCAACACCTAAAAATACTGAAAGAGTCAAGAAGATAGGGACAATATTCTTTCAGTGAGCCCAGTATCAGAACAAGAGGAAATGGGCAAAAACCTGAACATACGAAGTTCCATCTAAACATGAGGAGGAACTTCTTCACTTTGAGGGTGGCAGAGCACTAGAACAGACTGCCCAGAGAGGTGGTGGAGTCTCCATCTCTGGAGACATTCAAAACCTGCTGGACATATTCCTATAAAAGCTGCCCTAGGTGGACCTGCTTTGGCAGGGGGGTTGGTCTAGATGATTTCCAGAGGTCCCTTCCAACCCCGGATCATTCTGTGACTCTGTAATGGGGGAAAGAAGTTTCCTCTCACAGGCTGGGAAAGCCTAAAGCATATAACAGAACACCCTAAACTTTTCATTAAAAGCTTTCCCAGCATATACTTAACGGTTTATCTGCTCTGACGTTATTAAAGCACAGAATCATAGAATGGTTTGGGTTGGAAGGGACCTTAAATATCATCAAGTTCCAATCCCCATGCCCTGGGCAGAGACACCTCCCACTAGACCAGGTTGTTCAAAGTCCCATCCAGCATCACGGCTGTTCTTCTCCTCTGCTTCCAAACGCTAAGTGGCCACCCTCCACTTTACAGATGGCTCACTCCGAGTCTTCCAACCACTTTCATTCTTAAGTACCCTTGTTCTGTGCTACTGGCATCCCCTTTGGCACCCCCAGTGCCCCTTCCATCTCTTCCTCCCTCCCTCCACCCTACCGAGGCCGATGGCCCGTGGGCAGCGGTTCAGCACCTTGGAGAGCAGCTTGGTGAGCTCCTCGAAGAGGTTGGCGCAGTAGTAGTCGCAGTCGTAGTTGATGTAGAGCTCGGTCACGAAGCTGGGGATCCTCCACAGCTGGACGATGGCCTCCAAAGCCATCTCCTTCATTTCGTAGGGCATCTTTGGGTTTTCCACAGTGATTATTTCCATCAGCTTCTTGATGTACATCTGGCAGAAACACAGGGCAGCTCAGTTTAAGGAAAGAAAAAAGAAAGCAGGACAGTGAATAGCTTTGAGGGCCACAGAAATAAGATTTAAGCTTCATTTTTCCACACGACACTCCATCTGTAATGATAGCTCGTTCTGAAGGAGGTTGTAAAAAGGTTTCTAATAGTTTTACCATCCAGTGCACCTGGATTTACCTTTCTAAAAAAAACAACAGTGTGAAGGCAGGTAGTGCAGTACACCGGTCTCAAAGACATTCTATTATCCAACAAGAAAAGGCCTACACAGCCTACCCACAACCCACCAGGTCATTTATACAAAGGTAAACTGATATTTAGACTGTGTCTTACTGCCTAGCTACATGTATTTAACTGAAGACCGGTAATCTACTACTAGGCACCCAGTGATTCTCAAAAAACTCACCTCCAGCTGGAATTTCAGATGCTCTCTCATGCTCTCAAAGAGAAGAAAGCACACCCTGAGGGAGGTTGCATACAGATTGAGCCGTTCAACACTCAGTAGCTGAACAAGAAACAAGAAACAAACTTGAAGAATTACAAAGGTTAGTTATTATGTGCTATAAACAGCAGTACTGTGGCACTGCAGGCATCACCTGCAACAGCCTGGAGATCCACACGTTGCCTCCCATAGTAAGGGTATTTAAAAAACCATTATCAATCCCTTAAATCAGCCTCCTGGTCTCACTTCTTGCTAGTGAGGATTAATAGACATCATTCCCTTCTGATTCCGGTAACACTTTTCCTACAACAACTTTGTTCTTTAGTCAAGTCCACAGATCCTGTTAGTGGAGAAGGAACTTGGGAGAAGACCTCCCTCTGAGAGGGCCCTTGTGCAATGAACAGCTTGGTGCTCCAAAGGTTCTGCCTACTGCTAAGTTGGTGACTTGAATCCATAATTACCTTAAAAAACAATTATCTCAAAACACAGTGTTATCTCACAGTAGCAGTTCATTCAAATCACCTTCATTCTGAAGAAAACAGCACACAGCCAGACTTTCTGGCTCTGTAGCAGCACTGCTTCACCGGCGTAATTCAAAAGCTCTCTGTTGCATTGCAATGAGAATTATTTGAAAACTGAGACCTGCCAAACCTCAGAACACTAAATTCCAATAGACAATTTGATGCAAACTGGTATCAGACTCCCCCCGGTGCCACATGCCATGCTAGCATAAGCCAGACTCACTTGAAAGAGGTGCCGGCACAACTCCTCCTTCACCAGTCCCAGGAGGGACTGGCAGTTTGCGATGGGCGCTGATTCCAGGGCAACAGTGAGAAGCTGCAGCCCCATGTGGATCATCACCTCAGAGTTGTGGCGGTCGTGAGGGTTGGTGAGTGAGATCAGAAAGCGGAACAGCTCTCTAATACACGGTAGCCCATACGGGACCAGTGCTGCTCCTAAAGGAAGAAGAGAAATTAGCACTCTTTGCTTTTGCAGGTGCCCAACAAGCATTGCAAATTAAATTGTTACAGACCCGCTGAGGAACAGGAGCTTGTCACCTTCTCAGCAGAAAGCAACACAATAGTGGGAAGGAAGAAAGGACTTGAGCGACATTGCCCATCTCTCACCTTCTTTTTGGGAAGACTGAGTAAAACGTACTCCTCGGGGATTCACATAGTCCATGTCATGAACAGAGGCAGAGTCAGAATGTTCTGCTACGGATGTGCACTCCTCTAGGACCTCGGGGATAGACTCAACAGAAGCTGATTGGATCTTCTCCTCCCTCAGGCTTTCGTTCTTCATTGATATCGGTCATTTGAGAATGAAGCAAAACAGGAGTTAACAAGCACTAGACAAGCTAAATGGAAGGTTTATTTGTTCACGGTTCATTCAGAAACGTTAAAAATGTTAAAACTATACAGGTCACTAATGGAAGAGGAGCAGGAAAACAAAATTTGTGAGAAAGGAGCACCTCTAGATAACCTGCAACCCTCTCTGCTCTTTTACTTCTATCTGGTTGTTACATATCTTACATAACTCTAGGTTGTGAAACTAAGGACTTCACTCTGAAGATGCTCTATAACCCAGCGGTTTCTTACTGCTTCTCAGGTTAGAATTTGGCTCATTTGGGGTTTTAAATGCTACATAATTTCAGCACACTGTTTTCACCTGTGCCCTCTTCACATTTTTACAATTCAAAATGTTCCCTGCAGCTCTAATTCACCCTCTCAACACTATTTCTGTTGCAGGGGAACTGGAGACAGCACAAAGGGAAACTTACTGACCCAAGGCCTTGGTTCAGGTTTGTTGTATTTCACAGCAACAGCAATGCACGTACACAAACACCAACAGCTGAATTTTCTACAAACACCAGTAAATTTTTTCACTAAAGACAATAAAATGAGTTCTGCAGATTTCCTCTGTGTTTCCCTCTAACAGTTTCTCCTTTAATTAAGGTTAATGGTGCTGGTAGGAGTATAATTAGCTACTAAGTGCACTGTTGGGCTGCAGTTATCATTTCTCAGCCAATGTTTTCTCTTAAGAGAAAACAAAAAATGTTTGTGTTTGTGAATATACAAGTCACTTACAGCAAAGAATCTTTTATTCTGACCCTAAACCTTGAAATAGAATATATACCCTGTGACCAAAAAGGGAGACAGGAAGAGAGTAAGTGTGCTAAACCCACAACAAACTATTCTGGGAGTTGGAACTTCTCGTTATAAGTTATATCCACTTACCTGGAGTTCGGGTTGATTTTGATTTTCAGTGACTCTGGCCTCATTTGAAGGCATTCCTGCATTAAGTCCCAAAGAAGCGACTTGGTCCAAGTCTGTCAGATCTTCCTTGGAGGCAGTCTGTGAGGACAACTCCAAACCACTGTCTGTAGCAGGGCTGACCGCAGATGAAACATTTTCTGAGCTCCCAGAGGAGCTGGGAGGAGCATCTATGAAAGTAACTCCACTGGCTGATGAGGAAAAGAAGCCAAAAAAAAAAAATCAATCAGTATTATTCTGTACTTGATCACTACTTCACACTACAAGTGATCTCAGATAGTTACGCAGTAATGTAGAGAACATGGATAAAAGAAGCTCTTTTTTGCTAGGTATTAAGGAATTAAATAGATGAACAGGTGAAATACTAGCAGTTTTCCAAATTAAAACACAAGTTGGAATCTAACAAACTCAGCAAATAAGGTAATCCACAATTAGCTAAAGGGTGCAGATAGTTTAGATAAGAAGAAACCTGAAAACAGCTGAAATGGTGTACTTTATTCTCTGATACAATGGCACAACTACTTGAAAGACTTGCATCAAGAATTAGTCATTCCTTCAAAGTGAGAACTTTATCTTGATGAGAAGGCAAGACCTACTTTTTTAACTCCCTCTAAACAAATGGAACTGCAACAGAATCTAAATGGGTCTGAAACAAAGCAGTGAAGGATTTTTACTATATCTAAATACAAGATGATGCTCAAAGAATCCAAGTTATCCTTTAGAAGAAACCCACATATTTGCAGCTCTTGTGGTTCTAAGGAGAACTTAAGAAATGTAAACCAAATATTTAAAAAAGAGAAGATCTACTGCAGGGCACAGTAATAAAGGCACAAACCAGACTTCCATTGTCAATTTACACGTGAAATGTGTATGGTTTTGCACAGCAGTGTTTTATTCTGATTTAAATAAGTAGCAGAACATTATTTTTAAGAAATACAATGAAATACACGATTTGTTTTGCAATATTTTCTTCTTCACCTGCTAAGCCAGGATTTTGGTCTAAAAAAGCACCATTAATATGTTACCTTATACTACATGGCCAGAGTTAACGACATGCTTTGTAACACAGTTCAGTTTTCTCTCTAAAATTTTAGAGGAATTCTAATGCTGCTTAACAGAATTTAGTATCTCTGAAAACTTAAATACAATGATAATTTATATAGAGGTAAGTTCTCATCTGGATGGATGTTGTGAGTTACATGCAATTCGATTGCAATTATTATTTCCTTAGTTTCCACCAGTCGTGCTGTTGTATAGAAACACACTTGGGATCATTCACACCACACTGAACAGTTCCCTGTGACAGAATTAAGTGTCAGAAGCAGGTATTTCATGCAGCCATTGCTTCTGCTTTCCCGTCTGCTTCCTTTCACTGTTAATGTTTATGTCTGAGCCGTCAAAATGTAGAGCTCACAAGAGACAGAGCACTTCGCAGCCAGAGGGACTCATTTATCCAAAGGAGAGGTTAAAAACAGTTACAACTATTTAGTCTACTCCTGTACAAAAATAGGATATGGAAGCCCCCAAACATTATATTCTTGAGCTTGCAGCACTAGTCACATACTGCATCACCTCTGCAGGCTGAACATGAGAAAGGATTCACGCACATACCCATTAAGTTTCCTGTGCACAACCCTCTCTGAGGTACCTTTGCTGCTCCCTCTACTTCTTCCCTCACACAATCCATGTCTTCTTACCAAGCCAAGGCCTCTATTCTTCACATAATCATCATAAGTCCATCCCATGTTTCCCTGTCCCTTAGCCATTGTAGCCTTTTATGCAAATTTCATGGACTGTGAATGCACATTTTCAGCCTTTATATCTACCCATCCCTGATACCCAGGTTTCTGCACATCCCTCAGTTCCACCTGTATATTTCTGCCAGTTACACTTTGCTTTTCCCCTCATTACCATGACATCCTTGGGTGGGAAAGAACGTGTCTTGAGTCAGCAGTGTCCTGATGCAGAAAACCTTCTCCCCAGCTCCATTCCCCTTAGCTCTCCTCTTGTGTTTTTGTTCTCAGTCTCTTCCAACTCCTCCCCACCACGTGACTGCCCACAACCTCAGCCACCTCTCCCAGTCCCCATTCCCTTCTGTACAAACTACCCCCTGTTAGGTATGCTGGAGACAGAGGAATGCTCCAAAGTCAACCACAGGACTGTGCTTTCCTCCATCAATGTGTATTTCATCTCCTTCAAACTCTTTCTCCTGAACCTGAAAAGCTTTGATACGTTTTATTGCTACAGTTGCTGAGCACTAATGTAAAAAAATCAATATGTTAAGAGAAATGAAATTAAGACAGATTCCAAAACAGCTCTAGAACAGATGCTGTCTGGTCTCTGGAAACAGATTCCAACTCACCTGTGGTGTTACTGGCACTGGCTGCTGGCTGTTCTGTCCCAGGAGACACCTTAGTTACGTGGCGAGGGGGTCTTGGCGATCTCTTCTGTTTTTTCCATTTTGACGATTCGCTCATTCCTCCAGCTCTCATTTTCAACTGAAAACCAATAATCATTAAGAATATCAGTATAGCAAAACCACACAGCACAACGGATTACATAAGCCAACCCACAAAAGGCTTTCTCAAAACCCTCAAAGTCAGGCAACAACATTTAAGTATATCACACAAATTGATCAGCACATCAAAATCATGCAAACCAGCCCTCGACTCCCTCCTAGCCACATATTAGTCACAATCCATGCCTGAATCAAGGGACAATTTACTGCAGTTACTCTGCTATAACATATACTTAACAGGTCAGTTAGCGCAACACTCCCTCTTCCCTACCAATACCTCCTAGCTTTGCATCAGGATAAAGAATTCTCATGGACCTACAGGCACATCTCAAAGCTCTTCACTTTGGCCAATGTTTCCAGACTTCTGAAGGGCACTGATTGAAGTACGTAAGCCAGTATTAGTTAGGTCTGATGTTCAATTCAAATTTCCCCATCTATACATGAAGGCTGAGACTGAAGCCTGAGCTCCCAGTCCCTCCCTGCAGCTCTGTCACTTATAAAGAGTGAACTGAGGCAAGGGATCTTTGTAGCAAGGCCACGTTCACCTGCCTCCCAGTATTTTTCATTATTAACCAGCTTTTCTGTAACACTTCGCTCACTCCTGGTGCACAACACATTGCAAATACCAACTTAAAGGTTTAAAAACAAACTCTCCTCCATCTCCACCTGCCCTCTGTCATTACTCCTCTTCAGATCTACATCTAACCTAATCCTTGATGTCCTTCTTGACCAGTATCTTACTTCCAGTTCTCATACAGATCTTTGATGGGGCAAACAAAACCAGAGCTGGAGCAATGCAGACTGTGTGGGTCCTGCCACAGGCTCCAGAACTTCCTAAAAACAATATGATATTTAGTCATATGGACAATGGCAGGTGTGAAAACAGCTTCCTTCTAAACTAAGTTCCTTCAAGTGCAGGATTGCACTTACTCCTGGGTTTGGTAGCTGCAGTCAGCTTTTCTGATGCTGCTGGATCTCTTCAACTCAGGATGAAAATTTAACCAGCGACCAGGCACCTTGCAAGTAGTGGAAACCATCCTGCAATCTCAGCACCAGCCCTGCTTGGTATTCTTCTTTTGTAACCTTATCACAGATAAGTTACATTTTAGGCTATAATGTTCTTTATTTCATATATTCCTAGCATCAGATTTAGATTCTCTACAAGAGAGCTGTATTCTTTAGTGCCTGCTTTTTCCAACAACTTGCCTCCTCCCAGCTACTACTCTTCTCAAATGCCAATAAACCTTCTCAGTTTCACTACTGTTTTTTCCCCTCTCTTTGCATTTTCCAGCTAGAATCCTAACTTGCTGTAAGCAGCCTGTAATTTTTCCTCATTTAAACAAAGCTTGTGAAAATGTTACGTCCCAGTGCAATAAACCATTTGTATAACTTTTCTTTGCACCATAAACTCTATTTGTTTGACAACTAATCCTCCAGTTTTAGCTATGCTACAGTTTCCGGGAGCTTGGTAATTAACAGTAGATTCAGAATTACTTTGCTCCTTGTTATTTCCTCCAAATTTTGCAGCAAGAATCTCCTTTTAAATCACAGCTTCTGACAAACACACACATGACAAGCACACAGCTGTAAATAAAATTTTGTGGATTTCAAAATGTTTTAAAATGTTTATGGATCACAATCCTTTCATGTAAAGATTGGCAGGTCTTTTATCTTTCCTATTCAGTACTTCATAGGGCCATATAAAATGTGACACCTTTCACTCTTGCCAATTCCAAATGTTTCACCTCTAACAGTTTCCATTTAATAATCTCTGAGCCTTAAACACTACCAATAGTTATATTCATTAAAGGCTTATGCTGCTAAATCAGACCAAGCAATTTCACCTTTGCCTACCAACTATTCTGGAAATAGCTGTATTTATTTTTCTCCTCCCTTTTCAGTAACTTTGAAAATAAAGTCTGAAGACTTCCCACTCGTTGTACCAAACTACTTCAAGCAGGAAGGAAATCTGGAAGCCTCATATGTTAAACCCAAAAAAGTCTGTGTCACATCATTTCAAAATAAGGCTTTGCTTCTAGTTACAATCACCTGTTGCAATCATTTGCCAAGTAAAAAATTACTTGCTAATAAAACTTTGGGAGGGGGAGGGAGGTGCAGAATTGAAACAGCAGAATGGAGCCAAGGTATTTCTACAAACTAACCGTGTTGGTTCCATTCCTTTTACTCAGACTTGCTCCTGAGAAACAGGCACCTTTTGAATCCTATCAAAAGGTTCAAGCTGACAATTTAATTACTGCTTCCAATGTCCCTTTTCACTGGACACCAAATATCAACTCAGTTCAACACTAGCCCTTTCAAAAAAGCACTTTTCCTCAGACACAACATGGATTTTTAGTGATTGTTTTGTGCTATGTATTAACTTCAAGGCTCATTCTCTTGAGGTTCATAAGACAAGTGCCCATCTCAGGTCCTAATGGTGAGCACATGCCATCTTTCAGACGCCGAGTCACAACAGCTTCACATGGATGGGACAGAATTTAGTCAGGTAAGCAAAAGGACTCAGTTAACTTTTAAAGAACCCTAAACATTTCATCAAAGTATAAAGCATTCAGACAAGAAAATAAGTTTATTTGGATTTTTGTTAGCTTGGGGTTTTTATTTTTTGGGGGTGGGAGGGTGAGGGATTCTTTGACAATTTAACTGACAGGTGAGATTACCCAATAGGTCTTTTCCATCTCACACCAGCCAGTGTCCCACGTGTTGATTTTTTATATTAGAATTACCTGGTAGGTTTGCTGTTTCCTATAAATAAGAAATAGCAAACTGCAGTGACAATTCACAGCTTAAAAAAAAACCACAGAAGCAAACACAAACGTTTCACCAGTGTAAAGGGCTATATGCTGTTTTAATCAACAAACTCTGAGTTTGAGAATTCTAAAACAATACACGTATCAAAGAACAGCAAAGTAACATTCTTCACCCTGTATTTTGCACTGAATTAAAAGGTAACAATCTCATGAAGTTTGTACAGTTTATCTTTGACTAAAGGAACTATTTCTAACACCTGTTTTTACCTTCAATACTAAGGCATTTCCTGATTTCCCTAGAAAGCTCAGCTGCACGTTAACAGGCTGAGATTTTATACCTGAGGTTGCCTTCTCCACTAAATGCTGCAGGTGGATGGCAGCATTTAATAGATCATTAAAATATCCTGAATTTTAAACATCATCTAAAACTCTCCTTCCCTCCCCAGCACCCAGTGATACTACAGTTGCATTAGTCTTCTATTTATTGATGTCCTTCAGACTAGATTAAGCTCATACTCCACAATAAAAACACCTTAAGTTAGTATTTAAAAAATGATTCTTTAGAAATCAGAGTAGAGAGGGAGCTCAGAGCTACTGCCCGTTTATCTTGGAACTCAGTATGGATTCCACTACATTTTTCTGAGTCACCTTTGCATAAAGAAATGTGTACACAAAACTGCAGAAGAAAAGAAAATTACAAGACTGCAAATGCTTCCTTTGATAGATGAGGTTTTAACAATAAAACTACAGCTAAGGTCTAGGAAGGTGAAGACAAATGTAATACTACAGGGTTCTTTTTAAAGGGTCCATGAGATCTCATTTTTCTAGAAGCCACCTTACCTGCACTCGTTTGTTTTTCCATAAGATACTGTAAGCCTCAAGAGAAAAGGGCAGGGGCCAATGATTAGTAACTAAAGTGATTAGACTAGAACATGAGCTCATTCTAGATGCAGCATGGAACTGGTCAGCACACCAAGTAGCGTTCAAGACACAAAAGCATGCAGAGAGAACGCGGTCCACGATCCAAGTCCTGGAGACACGGATGCAGTCCCGTCACCTCACTTACCTACCTGCCTGCTCTGCAACAACAAAGGAAGTTTCATCTGGTGAAATGTATTGGTGCATCTTAAGCCGCTCTGAACATAATCCACCCCCCAAAATCTGTGAAAACTCAGATTCAGGTTCCTGCTGACTCCCACCACAGAACCCAGTGTTTAGCTACAAAACTTTCTGCTCCAAAGGGAAACAGGCTTTTCTTCTGTGCAACTGCATAAATCTGCGAGCTTCCAGCCACTGCTTTTCCAAACCATCCTGACCACAGACAGATAAAGGATGAAAGAATGGCAAATACTTCTCTGAATGTTCTGTTCAGCTCCTTTTGGACCAAACAGCATTCATGGCAGACAAGAACTAAAGCTACATTAAGGTTATGAACCCACATGGAAAACTGAGAAGGGTCCCATTTAAGCTAGTTTCTCAGGGTTTCTATAACTGGTCCAAATCCAACAATCTGCAGCCTTGCAATATTTCTTTAGAAGCATTTTCTAGGGGAACTAGCAGGGACTAACACATCTTTTAATTCAGTTTGGTCCCACTGATCCACCATCAGCAAATTGTGTGCTGGGAACCGTATTTAATTTCAGTAGAAACACAGCCAAAGCAATTGAAAATGTACAGCAGTCTTCTTCAAAAAAGCTCAAGAGAGCATTAAATTCTGTGGTCCTGTACAAAAGCTCAGAGATTCACCCTGAGTAAAACTGTTTAAGGAGTTCTGGGTCAAGAGGCTCCTCAGAGATGCTGCTACATCTATAACCAAGATCAACAGCTAAGACACACAACACTTGAGCCTCCAGAGAGCAATCCACACTTTCTATGGGTTTTTTTTTTCAGTTTTCACTGTCACAGAGGACTCAAATCTTGCCCGTGCCCTCCCACTCCCTTCCCACAGAGGTGTCTTAGGTGGCACTCACCGAGACACCGAATGCTGCAGTTAAACAAGGGTCTCTCCCTCCCCAGCCTGCCCCAGCTGCAGCCACAACACTGCAAAGCCATCGCTGCATGCCTTGTCCCCAAAAAAGCCATGCTGTGTCAAATGAGTGGAGGGAGATCGGCTGCACACAACAGAACTATCTCTCAGGTGGTGTTTACAAGAGAAAAAAGAAGGGAGTAAGGTAAGAAGGGAGAAGGGAGAGAGACCTTCAGGTTCTTAAAGAGCAATACCCCCTCTAATTGGTTCAGGGCTTTGGGCTGTTCCCCACTAAGCTCCAGTTTGTTGAGGAGACATGAAGAGATCTGTGAAAGACAGGCAAATGCATGGTTTAAACAAAGCAAAATAAACCCAAAGAGAAGAATAACCTGGCAGAGCTCAAGGCGGCGGGGCGGATGCCTGGCATGCACAGCAAAGAGACAGCAAAAGGCAACCACACGGATCAGACACAGGACAGAGCATCACTTAACCCTACTGGGAGCAGCCATCACTTGGAAAGGGAAGCCTCCCCAAATTCAAATCCACCTTCCCTTTGCACCTTCTGTACACAGACCATGACAATTTCTGCAGCATGTTACCCCGATCTCTTTTAGCCTTCCTTAGGCCAGCTTACCATCACCACAAATCTTGCCACTTCTCTCCCAGAGCAAAGGAAAGCAGCAATCAGTAGGTTACTACACAAGGAGTAAAGCCCCAAGCCAGCTTAGATTCCTACAAGTAAGAATTTAGTCTCTCAAAGTGCTGCTATACTGCCTCTGAAATGCACATTTACCCAATGTTGCCATTTTTCTCTACTTATGAAACATAAAAACAGAGTGAAAGTTCTTCTTCCCACCCTGCTGCTCTTAACAGTAGAATCCTGTAACTTTACTGACATTCTTTATATGCAGCATAAAGGATAGAGATGTACAGAAGTATATAATGAGTATATAACCTCCCTCCATCTAAGAAATTATTACATAGCCAATCATTTACGGTCACATTTATGGTATTTGCCCTACTGAATCCAGTTCCTAAAACTGTCATTGCACTGAGGGATATGGTGGTGTTGAACAAACAAGGACCTTCCACCCTCAGAAAATTGTGCATTTAAGGAAAAGGAATAAAAAGAACAGTCTACTTTGATTTGGCTGCCAACAGATGACATCACCTCTGTGAACTAAGGTTTTTGCTACACAATCCTGCCCCTTCTAGAAACCACCAAAGCTTTTTCTACAATAGTCCGATTTCATAATGCTTTCATGCTGTTTCACCAGCCTCAAAAAGTTTCCTTTGTACATAGGGAAAACTGGAGAAATATCTCCCAAGACTTCAGCATTAGACCAGCAGTGAATGGAGAAATAGGAGAAAGAAGCTGGAGAGAGAGCAGAAGACAGCGAATCACTAGGTGATCAGCATCAGGTCCCATAATTTGCTGAGGTTTTCCAGCCCACAGCAGCTGATGGCTGTTCCCAGAACCCAGAATTCAGGCAGCACTATCATTAACAAGATTCATGACTGGAATATGTGGGTTTAATCCCACAATTAACAAAGCTATGTCCATTTATGTGGTTAAATGTGCTCCTTCAGTGAAGTAGGGAGTTGCAGGGATGAAGAAACACAAGTGTGGAAGCAAACAATACAGAGACGAGAGCAAGCCTGAGACAAGAGCAGAAAAGCCAATGCAGAGCTGAGTCTTACTTTCTTCATGTTCGTTCCCATGTAGCTTTTAGGTTCTTCTTTAAACTGCGGCAACCTGAAAGACAAAGAACAAGTCAAAATACATAAGTTTTCTTGGGTTGACAAGATGGGGAAAAAACAGACTGGTCTTTTCAGTCACGCTGCAGATAATAGAGAACCCAAATGAGGTTTTCTCCACAGGAAGAGATGCTCTTAGTTTCTCTTCCTCCCAAAATTTGCTGAGGGATAAAACCCAAATATGGATGAGAGGAATTCTGCATGCTATTATTGCTAATGGTAGTTTTGCAATATTGATTTTCTTTATTAATGGTCATGTAAGCACAGTTTCTTCTCCTTCAGTGCACGTTTTCAGCAGTGGACTGATTTGATTGGTTCAAAACAAATTTCTCTGATGCTGCTAAAAACAGTTGCTGAGCCAGAGCATCATCCAGACCAGGACTCTACTTGCAGAGTACATGGCACTACTAGTCATGGCAACTCTCTCCAATGACTTTGTAGAAACTCCAGTAGTTCCCCTCTATTCTACATCACATAAACACAGCTATAGATCCACATGGTGGATCTGGAGGTGTTCAAGGCCAGGTTGGACGGGGCTTGGAGCAACCTGGTCCAGTGGGAGGTGTCCCTGCCCACGGCAGGGGGTTGGAACTCAGTGGTCTTTAAGGTCCCTTCCAACTCAAACCATTTTATGATCTAAGTTAAAGCTGAACACTCTGAGCTGAGCAGCCCCTGTCTCAGAAATGCAGGAGGCAGAATGCCCTCACCTCTGCTACCAAATGCCAAATGCCTACAGCTCTAACCCTCCACACACCCTGCTCTCCCTTCCATTCCTTTACTACAGTTCTATCTCTGCTTGCTAAAGGGATAAAATCTTTGCAGAGCAGCCTTGGCTTGCTCTTTTTCTGGAAGGCAAGATGGCCAAGCCACCCCTGCAGCTGCTTTCTTTGCCTCGCTTCTCTGTCCCAATGTCCAGAGGCACAGATGGTGGCACTGTCTCCAAGCCTCACCAAGGACAGAGAGGGGGATACGCAGTAAGGAATAAACACTAAGATTCACATAAGCATTTGGAGAAAAAAATAATGTGGTCTCTCCTCTCTGGAGGGATCGATTCTGACTCTGCCCCACATTCACCCGATGCACTGTGTGACACAGAGTGCACAGAGTTAAAAAAAAACAAACAAAAAAACCCTGAGAACATACTAGAACCAACTGTGACAAGGTGTCAGTTTTACTACAGTCCTTTCCTACTAAAAGTATTTCTATATCTATGTATTCCCTTTTTACAATACTCAGAGAAACTCTATGGTTACGTCACTATCTGGAGAAAAGCTTTTTGAAGTTAAACGACAAACTCAAGTTTAAAAGAAGTAACGTTAATTACCTGAAGGGTGCTGAAAAGGGCAGAACATTTGCCCAAGACATATGATCTCAAGAGTTTAAAATTCTCTTTGATACGTGAGGTCAAAGCTCTCAGCTTGAAATCAACATGTGACTATTCCAACACCGTTTCTATTCTCTCTCCTGAAGAGAGCTATATTTTTCACAGCCTTTTTATATTTTATTTTTTTTATTTCCCTGAGTGAAGTTTACACTCTCTGTCCTCAAACTCGTTCCCTATCCTAAAGCTCTTCATTACTTGGCTGTCCATCTCTCCTCAAAGGACACCTTAAACCAGGCAACCTTCCCTATCTCTGTCTCCCTGCAGTCTCACAGGGTCAGCCCAAGAGAAAAGTGCCAAATCCTTCATCCCCTCCCACCTCTAAATAATGACCATTTTGGATGATTTTTTCTGAGGGGCCCTTAAGTGGAAGTGTGGAATCTTTCTGTCCTTAGAGGGCCATCTTGGCAATGCTGAGGCAAACACAAGCAGGTTTACCTTGTGAAGAGCAGCTGCACCATGTCGACCAGAGTGTGCTCTGCAGATTTTCTCAATAACTCTGCGAAGACAAAAACAAATAACACAGGTGTCATTACTCAGTGTGATATTATCAAGAGGCTTCTTCAAGCAGACTCCCCTCCGAGCCTTGTTTACAGAGATTACGGCAAATTTATTAAAACCAGCTCCAACACCGCGTTACTGCAAAGGGGGATGAGATCACAAGGTGGCGCCACAAAGCTGGGGAAAAGAGCAGCCAAAAGTTGTCCAGGGAACTCCTAACGAATTTTCCATGAAATTGTAGAAAGACTCAATAATATAAAGCTCAGGAGCTTTCCACAAGTTCTACAACGGAACTGGGAAACCCACTCGAGAACATCTCTCTTAGAAGGAAAGGCTGAGGGACCTGGGGCTTTTTAGTCTGGAAAAGACTGAGTGGGGAGCTGATCGACACCTATAAATACTTCAAGGCTGGGTGTCAGGAGGATGGGGTCAGTCTTTTTTCAGTGGTGTCCAAGGACAGGACAAGAGGAAATGGTCACAAACTTGAACATGAGGAAGAACTACTTCTTTAGAGGGAGCAGGCTACCAAAAGGGTGGATTCTCTGTCTCTGGAGATGTTCAAACCCGCCTGGACACGCTCCTGTGCAACCTGCTCTGGGCGACCCTGCTCTGGCAGGGGGTTGGACTAGATCTCCAGAGGTCCCTTCCAACCCCGTATCATTCTGTGATTTTGTGAGTTCTTAACTGCTGAAGCATGACCAAACCTACCGCTGAGTCTCATTTCGAAGCATATTCGGAAACAGGACTGCATGATCTCACACACGGATTCGTTGGTGAGGTGGGCTCCCACTGGAGTGAGCAGCAAGGTCCTCAAAACCTGCAAAGAAGAGCACATGTATGTCCCACAGTACAATGACATTTCTGAGAGAAGGCTGGCTTCCTCATGAAGACTTTGCCAGAAGCAGAAAACCTCTAGGTTTTTCCAAGAGTCGTTTCAAACTGATCCCTGTGCTCAAGGAACAGACAGAGATCAGGAGACAAGAAGCATCTCCTGACCCACTTCTAAAAGAGACCCAATGTGCTGCATGCTACCTAATATTTAAATTCAGGAACTAGCTGTCTGTTCAAAAAAAGACCATGGAGCTTAGAGGTGTGTAATTCACAGATGTGTCTCTACAAAGACTTCTCAAAAATAAGTTTGAGAGCTCCATATGCTTAGTTTACCCCTCACTAACACAGACCACGCAGAAGGTAGGATTACGAACACCACCACATCATCACGTCCTTAATTTAAAAATCATTTCATTTAAGCTTTTAATTATTTTCATTTGGAAAAGCTTTTACCACAGGTATATGAGCCATCTGTTTAAAAATAAAGTCTGTCACTAAGCTCCTCCAGAGTCAAAACATTGCTCCCTCCTCTTCATCTCCATGTAACAGGATATGTTCCGCAAGGGGCAGCGACCATTATGGTAATTACCATCACTCTCCTCTTACCTGCAGGATTTTCATCAAGACAACCTCATCGCTCGCATGATCCGTGCCCACAAACCGGGCATGAGTGACAGCATCTGCCATGTTCTCCATCCCCTCCGCCGTGCCCTCATGGCTGGGATCTGAGCAACAGAAGGAAAAAAAAAATATATGACAGGGAAAGGAGGTCGCCTACAGCCCACCACCTCTGTGGGGAGATATCTGCCCAGAGAAACTTGCTGCCATCTGCCTCCTTAATTTGTGTGACTCTACAAGAGCGTGTTGACCCTACGAGAGCAAAATTCACCTCCCAGTTAACAGAGTTTCAAACCAGGAGCTTTCAGATGGACTTTATGAAGAGTCTATTCAGATTTGCAAGAAGATATAACCTAACAAAGAAAAGAATTACAATTCAGTCATTACTGGCTCTATGGTTTTTTAGATGTTAATTTGTAAGATTATGTCCTGTTCCCTAAAATATAGCCCAGTGAGCTGTGAAATGCATCCAGTTCCTCTTTGGGAATGAAGAGAAAACAGCTCTTAAACATAGGGAACCTCAAATTTACTCCCACGAGGAGAAAATGCCAAACGGGTTCCACTAAATTGAGAAGGAAAAATTGTCTGTTGTTCCACATCCCTCCCAAGGAACAGGAGCTGGGGAAGGAATGGACCAGTAGCTTTCCCCAGAGACAACAGCAGACAGAGGCGATCACAGTTTAGATCTGGGACTTGCAGGCCTCCCGCTTCAATCATTCATCGAGGCTCCTTCTCTCTGTTTCAGCCTTCTGCAGCTACAAACAATGGTGCAGTTGAGAGAATGTTTAGGACGAGATTGTTGCTAGTAACCGTATCTTGTGCCACATTACCCTGGCTTCAGAAAAGCTGCCTCTGGCTTTGATTTCATTCTCACTTAAACAATACGGCACTGGGCAAGAATCTTGTTACCTTCCTACCTAAACAGTCATTAGGAAAGAAAGGAGACAACCTAAACACTAGTTAATACCACATTAATTGGCAGTGGGGCCTCTTGAACTCCAGCAAGAACAAAGTTGACAGAGGAACCTAGTAAGATCTTGTATACTTTGCAGAGAAGCTTTGCAGACTCCCTCTTTGACTCCAGTTGTGTTCACACCTAGGAGGGGCTAAGCCTTAGGCATTAGAGAAAGCTGCCCTTACTGTGGTCCAAAGAGAGCGGCCTCCACCGCGCTGGGGGGATTCTGTAGGGCAAGAAACTTCTGGCAGTTGCACAAAACCAAAATGGCATCAATGGACTTCAAAATCCCATAGATCTGCACAGGAACAGCACTTCTCTTTTGCCAACTCCCTCTTAAGAGCAGATCTCGCTTGCTTTTGATGTAGCTGTCATACACACACACAAAAACCAACCTTCTACAGTTGAGAGTGAGTTCCTCTCCTGGTTTGTTAGGCAAAGCTCACTAAGCTATCAAGGAGTCTGTTCTAAGATCAATCAGTTATATTTTTTTTACCTGCTTCAGCAGCAGCACTCTACTGGACAGTTGTTAGGTAAACATTAGTCAGGCTGTTGAAGGATGTGGTTGAGCCACCATCCCTGGAGGAATTTTATAGAGGCGTGGACATAGTGCTTAGAGATAGGGTTTAGTGATGGGTTTTGTCAGTGTTGGGTTGATGGTTGGACTCGATCTGAAAGGTCCCCTCCAACCCAGGCAATTCTATGATTCTGTGGACACTAAACTCTGATATTGGGAAGCATTAGAGAAGAAGTCTGGCTGACAAAGGCAGTTCTCTGTGTCCCTCCAACAACACCTTACAATCTGGCCAAGAAGCTACCACTCATCTACCGGAGGCAATAAAATCAGTCTTATGTTGGTGTCCTGTGTGCTCTTATTCAAACCTATAGCTTAAACCACCGATGGTGATACAGGATCATTCTAAATCACCTCAATTAAACCAGTAAAGACCAGTGGTGTTACAATGCCAGCACCTCTGTTAGCGTTTCTAACCAACTTCAGCAGCGACAGTGGAAAGCTGCTAACCAGCATCAAGGAGGAAAAACAACTTGCTGCAGAAAAGGCTCCCACAGGCAGAACACACCAGGAGATGTGAGTTGTTACAGCCTCAGGGATATGTTTGGTCATAGTTACAGCTAAATAGCCTGCGTGAAAAGGAAATGCAAGTTGTGCATATGCTTCTTTAACAGATCTGCGACTGCTGTTCTAGCCCTTACCTTCAGCACTAATAAACACACCTCTCTTCCAACACACATCACGCCTGACTACTTCAGTCCCGGCTCCCTGGAACAGCTCTACAAATTCAGGTCAATTTATAAAGCCTCTTGAGTTCAATTAAAAGCACATACACTTCTACTTTGCAGAAACAAGATACAGAAAAGATCAACCGGCTTCTTTGTTCCCTTGTGAGAAAACAGTACAGAAAAGATGTGTCAATGCCTGCTCAGAATCACTAACAAAAATAAGTTAGTGTGAAGCAAAATAGCAGTTTGAAAACCGCCACCTACAGTGCAGAGATCCAGAGATCCCATCTAGACTTACAGATTTCACATAGGGTGTACTCTCGCTACAGGCAGGCAAAAGAACAAGCAGAAAGCAGAAAATCCAGGCTCTCGACCATCAGGGAAATCCAGGAAAGCCAGAAGCCTGCTCAGTAACACCTTTAATGGAACTAAAATAAATCACCAAGGAGACAGAGGAGGTAGAGGGAAGAATAAGGTTTAAATTCCCCAAACAACAATTCCTCTCACTGGAAGCTGAGCAAGAACTATTCACGTACAGATAACAGTTTTCAGGAACACCAAGGAAAGTTAACTTTAGAAATGGAGCCAGAAGCTGCTGTGGATGAACTGGGATAATAAAAAGAGCACATACCTTTTCTGAGGAAAATACATCAAATACAATCCTGAAATTCAGCCACTAGTCTTCCTATAGCTAAGGTCTGAGCTCCTCAGAAAGGCTGACAGCTTCTGCAAAACTGCTGAGTAAGGAAATAACTAATCTGAGGGATAAAAATTAATTGGAGTTTAGTATTGTCACTCAGCTTTCTTGTACTTTAAAAATTCCTATGGAATTTATTGACTATGACTCTTGAAACAGCAGCAATTATTGCACAGCAGAGGATAATCTCTGTAAGGCTCACTATTCCTACCAAAACACACACCAAGGATATATTTTATCAAACCAAGCTGTGATTCCACACTATACCATCAGGGAACTGCTGCATCCAATCATCTCACATCAGGTTTTTGCAATCCAGACTACTTAGGGATCAGAAGTCTCAAAGACTACTCAAGAATCACCCTCTTCTAACTGGTTTTAAAACACACCTCTCAGCGCACTGCCCTGAAAAGTCAATGTGCTGTCACAGGGCAGTGGGTGGTTAAGAAAAACAGTGAGAGGGCACCAGGATCAGCAATGAAATGCTTTGGAAATAGGAAAATAAAGCAATTTTTAACAATTATAATTATGAGAAGAGTTTGACCCTTTCACCGCCCACTGGTTTTCAACCCAGTGAAATTGCTGGTTTCACCTGTGAATGATACAGCCCCAAAATGCACCAAAAATACCAGCCACACCAAAATTTCCCCACTGTGGTTATGCTGGAGTCCGTCCTTCCTTGCTCCATACAGTTTCAAACACGTTTGTATATTAAGGACAGTTTGAAGCTTTTCCTATCTTTAGGCAAATAGTCTTTAGACTACCTTTAGTCTTGTATCACAAAGAGAAACATAAAACCCAAAAAAGCTTTAATTTAACAACACAAGCCCAGCCAGATGTTCAGCCAGCACCACTAATCGCTGGTATCTGGAGCAGCACAAAGGACAAGGCTGCTGGGAATGTCACCCAAAGCCTCAGGTTACAGGTTCTGCTCCACCACAACAGCCGGGCAGAGGGTCTTCTCCACCATCTACTACAAAGACACATGCCCAGCAGTTCCAGGGATGCACCCTTGCTGGAGTGACCCAAATCATGCTCTAAACAAGAAGTAGTCAAAGGAAGGTTACAAATTCTTCACCACTTGTTATTTTTTTTCCTGTTTCTGCCTCAAATCAAATATTTCTAGGCACCTGCCCATGCAGGCACTTGCCTGGGTGTGCGATGCCAGCCTGATGTTCTGATCCCACCCAATCCCACCAAGGCTTATTTATTACAACCTCTTTATTGTCCTACAAATTGACACTGTATCACATCTTTTTTGTTACTTTCTGCCACTTCATTACAGCTAACACAACCCACTAATTAATGTCTTAACACACTAAACTTCCATCAAACCCTTAATTTTTTTTTATCTGCAAATCCCCATTTTTTCTTCATTTTAATGTTGGGTCTTTCCCCAAAAAGCAGTCTACATCTACATAGATCTTCATGTCCTTTCTTTCTCTGTCTTCCCTCATGCTAACTCCAAAGAACAAAATACCTCCAACAACAGTGCCAAAAATTCAGTGTTCCCTTACAGCGTAAAGGAGGAAAAGAGCTGAGAAGTCTGAACTTGGGGGAAGGAAAACAGGGAAAATAATTTTCTCCAAGTCAGACTATAAACAGACATCAATAACAAGTTTTGTAATCACACAGGTACGATCAGAAAGCACCAAGAGAATTTACAGAGGAAAAAATCAAGCATCACTAACACCAGGACAACACAGTAAAGGCAGAGAGAAAGCCAGGTAATGAATTCCACCAAACCAGCTGAGCCACGGGAACTGACCACACACACTTTATTATAATCTTTCACAAATATAAAGGAAAACACGCACATTTAAAAGTCTGGGCAGCAGCAAAATTTCTCTTGCCATGACAACTGTGTCAAGAGAACTGGCACACCACTGGACAGGGCCTGGGACCAGGCAAAAAAACCCCCATCCTTGCTCTAGAGCAGAAATATTGATCCACAAAACTAAGTAAATCCTACTGTGTTGGTGTATATGTATGACAACATCGTAACCCAAGCTGGAATTCTCTGCTCCATGGCCCTTTTGCTCAGACTGCATTAAAAAGCAGCTGGTGACCACCACAGCCCAGCATCAGTCCACAAGCAGACGCAGAATTCAGGGCAGAGCAGAAGCTTTGGCTCCTTTTCCAGCCATTCCTGCAGTGCTATGAAAGACCAGTAAGTAAGATATTAAGAAACTAGAGATGCCTGTTCAGCCTTTCCCCGGCATTAATGCCAATTTTCTTATTTTCCCAATCTCCTCATTATGACTGCAAGCAGGTATCCTGGCCAAAGACACGACCCAAGGAGATGCATTTGGCTGGCATTTTGGTAAATCCCAGGAAACCACGTAACTTACCTATTAGTGCATAGGAGAGGAACTTATTCACAGAGGTGAGGGCCAGGCCAGTGATGGGGCCTGTAGTGTCTTCTGAACGGATTACTTCCAGGAAAGGCCGAAGAAAGACGTTGGGTTCGATTTCCGAGAGCTCTGTTCAAAATAATTTTAGAGGGACATTCAATTAGACTCGATTCCTTTTCTCTTTTAAGAATGTAAAAAGCTTATTCTCAGAGGAAAGAGGCTGCAAGAGCTTAGTTTCAGGGGAGGGTTGCTTTTAAACTTGTGGGATGCACGTATACATGTGTGTATATAGAATTTTTAAAAGAAATCGCTTGTGAAGTTCTCTTTCTTAAGATCTTCAAAAGAGCCTTCTGGAGCCTTCTAAACCAAATCCTATTATAAGAACACTGGAAATGCCACAGAGCCACTACTGCCTAAATTTATGCTTTAATTTATCAGTAGATATGGCTGCATTTTCCTAGCAGCCCTGGAATTGTGTGATCACATGGACTATATAGACCCTGCTCCACCTTTTGCCGCTTCTCTGATACCCTACAACACGCACAGCCTCACGCCAACACGCCAAGCACAAATCCTCAACCAGGTTATGCTGGATCCTCAGAGCTCTCTGCCTGAATATAAATTGCATTTCTGCAGCACTAGAAGTTTGGTTGGCAACAACAGGAAAAAAGCCACAAGATAAATTTTAGAACTCTTCTGTCTTGTTCTCAGAACATCTGTATAAGCCTCGCAAGTGAAAAAGGAGAAAAAAAGGAACTCTTCTCTACTTGCTGCTTTGGACAGGAGGGATCCTCCCTCTCCAAAGCTGCAATACAAGGCAGCAGATGCACTGAGCCGTTGAGCTGGAGAAAGAACAACTAAACAAGCTTCCTAAACTTTTCCAGATGATCAACGGAAGCTTTAGTAATGAAAAAGAAATATAGAAAGGAATAGCCAGAACTAAGGAGAGTGACATCCTTTCCCCCCACAAAAGACCCATGAAAAACCAAGCCAAACCAAACCCCAAACTACATCACAAGGAATTGAGATTAGAGGAACCTGAGGAGGATTTAGGAGAAAAAGCATTTAAAAAAAAAAAAAAAAAAGGAGTATTAAAACTAACTTGGATAATCCTGAGACCAGAAATATTTAACACTTGGCTCAACTTGCTGAGGCCTGGGTTTTATTCCTAATAAAAGTTAACAAGTCCAGTGGCTCACAGTGTCACAGGAACGCTGGCATTTATATCCCTGATGATCCAACATTGTACTTATCTGTTATATGAGCTTCTTCAAGGTGGGGGAGAAAAAACGCCTATGATTCCTGAATCCTTAGACAAGCTGCTGTTTTTTTTATCCAGCAACATAACTCAATTACTTTACTTTTAAAAATAAAATAAAATAAACCCCCAAATCCTCCTGATTCCAAGATAAGTGAAATTCCATTCTATCATAGTTCCTACTATGAAAAGTCTGTAGTATCAAAGTGAAAAACCTATCAGAAAAGTGTTAACGGTGACAAATCATGGTGAGGAAGCAAAGGCAGAATAATAATGCAGGGTTTATTGTTTTAAATAGTTAAGAGCCCAGAGAAAAACATCAAAGTGGAACTGTTTTGTTGTTTACTAAAGCCGAACTGCAATTAAAAAAAGGAACTTTGGGAATCACGATGCGGGCTCTTACCTCTCAGCCACCAGTTCAAATCAGGCCAACACCACTAACTTGTGAGAGGTTAAAAGGAACGTGATGATTCAATCTTTTTGGCTCAAGAACAACTCCCCCAACTTGTCAGATAATATCCTGGTGTGACATTACAATTGTGTCACCTCTCAATAGCTCATGGAAATGCAGAGGATCATAAGACTTGCTTTCATCGGTGTTTATTTAAGTGCGCTTGATAGAGCACTCGTCTGGTTACAAGCACTTGGACAACATTAAATATAGTAAGACTACGAGGGATCAACGCTCAAACTCTTCTTCCCCAAAACTGATCCTTTCTAAGAACAGGCAGCACTGAATCAATCCATCCCAATCCTGGCAATTCCTCCAGCCTCCTTCAATCCAGTGAGCCCCAAGGTGGAAAAGCTGCACCTTGATTAGTAAGAAAAACGGGACAACACAGGGAGTTGCACAAGTGGAATGAGATGATGGAGACAAACTTGCCAACAGAGAAAACGTGGGATGTCACGCTCTCCATTAATCCATTCTCAGGACAACAAATAGATAATAGCTTTAGAAATGCTGGGAGTATTTTCATGGTTTTTTCTTTCAATAAAATTGTGAATCCTGATGATGTTAAAAACTGGATTCCCCTTTAGTCTAAGTGAAACTTCCAACTTACCTGAAGATCCCCAGATGGCTTCTCATAATTGGGATTTAACTTCAGCACACACTGCTGCTTACACAGCAGCTCTGCCCAGCTTCCCTCGTACTCAGAGACTCCAGCTTTTATGGTCACACAGTATTTTACATGAAGCATCCTGAACCTGACCATGTACACTGTAAAAACGTTTCAGACTGGATTTGTTGGTGTTGTGTTATTAGAAAAACATTAAAAGAATACACTAAACAAGAAGAGAGTACTTTTAGTGCAAGATTTACTCACTAAAGGACGACCATCTGGAAGATCTACACTTCAGTGAAACACCAATCATGTTGTGAATTGCCCCTGAGGAGTAATCATTTGATTACTACAATGAGCTCTTCTTACCAGTGGCATTTGCAGCCCTTGAGGACTCGCAGGGGTCACCAGCTCCCTTTTCAAAGCAGAACTCAATCTTAGCAGCAGTGCTTGCTCCAACAGGAAGACTGGGAGCAAATTAAAATGCTCCTGCCATAGCTATTCCTGCTATATTCTCCCTTGAAGTGGATTACCCTCATTGGCTGAAATATCAGTTCAGCGTCTGAAAGTGGCACTAAAGCTACTTGGAAGTTCTTAAGCCAGTAAAAATTTTGCAAAGAAGTCAGTAAGTCAAAGATCAATCTTTTTCACTTAACTCGGTCCACTGAGCTCAGTAGCTCTCTCCATAAAAGGTTTTCACAGCCTTACATTTCCAGGGATGGGGCATCCACACAAAAACCCCAACCTGGAAGTGTTCAAGGCCAGGCTGGATGGGGCTTGGAGCAACCTGGTCTGGCAGGAGGTGTCCCTGCCCAGGGCAGGGGGGTTGGAACTCAATGATCTTTAAGGTCTCTTCCAACCCAAACCATTCTGATTCTATGATTACCTACAGAACCCAACTGCCAGGCCTTTCAGATCAATCTCTACAACCACAAGGTTTGCTCCATGCCAGCTTTTACTACCAGAGCTCAAGTTTAACCTAGAGACAGAAGAGAAGGAACTGTGTAATGCTTTCTTCACAATACTTTGGTAAGGCAGGAACATACTCTTTAAAAGGAACAGTTCTGCCCAGCAAGTTAAAACTTCATGAAAGAGATACTACATACAGTCTTGATCTTTCTTGGCACCACACTGTAGAAGCAATGGTCTCCCGAAAGTATCTAAGAAAGGGCAGCAAAATCAGTTATAACTTTAATAATTCCTTTACCAAAACAAAGGCTACATAAAGTAAATATTGAATGTTTGGAAGCACATACTTGCACTTTTCTAAAAGATTTCCCAAAAAAAGTAGTTCTGGTTTTTCAGATCTCTGTTTCTTGCTCTGCCAGATTCAAGTCCAGATATTACAAGTATGGAATTCATCATCAGAGAGAGACTGAGAATGGCTGAGAGGTATTTTCCCAAGTGTGTTTCCTAGCGAGAGACATTTCTCAGTGTTTGAATGAGAAAACACAAGATGTTTCTCTGCTCAGGTAACTACTTGCAACTCTAAGGGAGGGGGGATAGAAACAAACAAAAAATACCAAACTACCTTCCCTAAACCTCACCAACTCCGTAATCACCACCTCAGCCTAGTATTACACTAGGTATCATCCTAGTATTACAAGAGGAAGAACTGACCAAGTGTCCACAAGGAGATCAAAATTTCACTAGGGATTCCTACAAGTAGATTTCCTTCTCAATCCACTCGAAGCCAGGGAAAATTATATTAAAACATGGTCTAGTATTACATGAAGAGCTTGGGCTTCTTTGGGGACCACTTCCCATTCTTTCCATGCAGCTGCCTTCAACAAAATTTCAGGGAAGCAGAGACAAGCACTACACCCCAAAATACTCAGCTTGCCCTGAGCAGTGTGTGGAGGCTGAGAAGGGAAAGAACATACCATAAAGCAAACTCTTCAGGCTGGCAATTCCAGTACAAGGACAGAATTCCTTTGATAGCACAGTGCTTTCCTTCACTCATCCTATGGATTACTTGTGCTTAGACACATATGTCTATAAAGATATTTAAACAACTAATTCATGTTCAAGCACCTAACTCCCATTTCAGTGGTCCCATCCAGCTGTTCCGGCACTACAGCAAACAAACTGCATCAGACCTTCAGCATCCCCTTTCTCCTGAAGAAGAGGAGGAGGTCTCCCCCTCAGAAAAGGTTTCTTATTGTTCGCAGACTGTTGGCACATTCCTGCTCTAAACGGCTCACATAAGCTGCTTTTTCTGGCAGCTCCAACTCTTCACTCCTGAATGACTCTTATCAGGATCGGCTATGCGTTACCGAATCGAGAGCAAATGGACAAGAAAAAATTGTTTATGACAAGTTATTTCAACATCATTTGTCCCCAGGACAGGCAACTGCAACCCAAACCTCATGACCTGGACTCCTCTTTTTCTTCGGAAAGGATCCCACGCAGACGAGCTTGGACAAGAGTGATGCTTCAAGCATGTGCTGTGATGTTCCCTGTGTGTGTATGTACTGAACCATACAACCACCAGGCACTCTCTTTCTCCTTAAAGTAAGCAGAACCACCAAGATAACACCATAACAGAGCAGAAATCCACCTCTTCAGGGCTCCCACCTGGGAGCTCAGTGAGTTTATGTCACAGAAACTTGAGGACTAGGCAAGTATTTCCTGGCTTACCCTCAAAAACACCTTCTGCAAACACTGCTTTTCTGGCCTACATGACTTCATACATGCTTTATTCTCAGTTCACCCACCAAACACCAAAACATTTTGTCTTTTTACTCAGGGGTGAGAAATCCCTGTAGTATCTCTCAGCAAGTTAGAGAAAAGCTCCAAGGGAAAAGGACAGGGTTGTACTTGCTTTTTAAAGCCATCTAGACATACTGAGTAGCAACAATCTTCAGATATTCAAAAACTGCTCAAGTCTTAACTGTTGGAATAAATACGAGCTTGATCTCATCCAGATCAAAATGCAGGATCACAGAGAAAGGAGAAAACTCTTTGAGTTAGTCCTGTGATTATCTGATCAGGACTAATTTAGATCAGTTAATTTAGAGATTAACAAATCTATCAAATAGAGCTACAGTAACATATTCCTCTTTAAATTTTCATTTGTTTTACATAGAGCTGGTTAGCAAACACAGAGTGTTACACGAGCATCGGCTCTAGGTCCCTTGGCAAAACTACAAATTCAGCAGCTCTACAGCTGATGAGTGGAGGAGACACACGTTTCACCACTCCACAAACAAATTCTCCAGACTGACTGGAACACGAGCCACCATGCACCTGCAGTGAAAGACATGCCCTGACTTCTAGCTGGGAAGTTCAGTCCAACATTTAACGTCAGTTCACTAACTGCCAATTAATGTAGGGCAACAAGGGTACAAAAGCTAAGATAGATGATCCACATTCTTCTGCTTGGCTCTGGGGAGACTCCACCTGGAGTGCTGTGTCCAGCTCTGGAGTCCTCAGCACAGGAAAGACATGGACCTGTTGGAATGGATCCAGCAGAGGGACATGAAGATGATCAGAGGGCCAGGGCATCCTTCCTATGAGACAGGCTGAGAACTGAGGGTGTTCAGATTAGAGAAGAGAAGGCTCCACAGAGACCTTAGAGCCCCTTCCAGTACCTAAAAGGGCTCCAGGAGAGCTGGGGAGGGACTCTTGATCAGGGAGTGGAGTGATAGGAAGAGGGGTAATGGCTTCAAACTGAAGCAGGGGAGATTTAGATGAGATATTAGGAAGAAATTCTTGACTGTGAGGATGGTGAGACACTGGAACAGGTTGCCCAGAGAAGCTGTGGCTGCCCCATCCCTGGAGGGGTTCAAGGCCAGGCTGGATGGGGTTTGGAGCACCCTGGTCTGGTGGGAGGTGTCCCTGCCCAGGGCAGGGGGTTGGAACTTGATGATCTTTAAGATCCCTTCCAACCCAAACAATTTTACAATTCCATGATTTGTTCCTCAAAGCATGCTCCCCTCCACACAGTCCTGGTGCAGCTGAGGCTTCAAGTAGTATATAACAGGTTATCAAAAGGAATAGTCATCTAACATTCCCTACAGATTCCCCAAAACATCATTGTCTTATGCCAATCTAAGCTCTGAATAGATAAGGAGAACTGACAGCTGAGGAGCCAGGAGCCCACGTCAAATACTGCAAACTATTTTAAAAGGCTGCTGGGATTGCAGAACCCAGCGTACAGCACACCGTGGGGAGGGGTGGAAGCAAACTCTGTGTATCTCTGAAATCAGCACTTCACTACACTCAATGCTACCAAAAGCTTTACATACGACAGAAGTCAATAGAGGCCCAAAAATTAAGGATACTCAGGTCAATGAAGGAGAAGTGAGAATTAACTGCTATCCATTTCAGTCTGCCTGTAAAATACACCCTTCAAAGCTAATTCCCTGTGAATTAAAGTGGCCCAACCATATCAAGAGGGAAATGGGGCCATTCACAGCCACACATGAATGCAAGGCTAGAATTACAAATGCAGTTTGACAAGGGGAACCCAGAGCTGTCAAGCCTGTTCTGTTTGCCTAATTTCATTACAATGGCACAAATGCTTTCATTTGTCACACTCCAGCTTCATGTGTTTATCTCCCTTTCATTAAACATGACTTTAACAAACGATTGTTCCGTGGTGCCAAGATCTCAAACGCCCCTCAGAATTGAGATTTTTATTTTGGGGAAGGCTGACAGAACGCACACTGAGCACTGGACTCATAATATTCCCTGGTCAGGGCGGCATAAACTCAACTGAAATCTCATCTCCTACAGGAATTATTTACATCTACCAGCAAAGCAGGAGCACTGACAGTCCCACCAGTGTTAGTAATTCGTTATCAGGGGGTTCACCTGATGCCATGCTTCAAATTCAGCCATTCTGACTGCCCATTAAAAATCCTTGGACATTTTTTTTTCCACAAGCAGGTACCTGCTACAGCATCTTCAGCCAAAATTACACTGAAAATTCCAGCTGTGCCTCCACTGTTATTCCAAGTGCTTTTCACTCAGCTGTAGTATTTTGTTCCAGAGGGAGCGGTATTAAGAGAAGCAGAAGATCCTCACTTCATTCACAAGGAAAACAAATGCCACCAACAGGAAGCACGGAGCCACACAAAGTGAGAGCTTTCAGGGCTTCCATCCAGATGGACTTAAAAGTGCAGACACGAGTACTTACCCCTCCTTGAATTTTTAACACAGTCATCCAGTGCAGAAAAATATTAAGTTGTTGGGCCAGCAGCTTATTTCAGAAGTTATTTCATTCTACCCTTATTTCTTAGCACCTCAGAGACAGCAGAAATGGGAAGAATTGCCTTGACAAACTTTTTTCCTGAGCTATGGTTGACATCTATTGGCCAGAGGTTATATTCAAAAGGCTCTGTTTCAAAACAAGAATAGCTCTTAAAGCGAGCTGAGGGGTAATTTGGCAAAACAAGGCTGAAGGTCAGCACGAGAAGACCTTGCCATGAATCCTCGAGTATTTGCTCCCACCCTGTGACCTGAACGCCTCTGGAAGGACCCCGACTATTCTGATGAAAGGCAAGAAATCAGTTAACCCTACACAGTACAAGCCTACTGTTTCCAAATCGGTCTCCCCTGAGTGTATTTGTCACCAGTGTGAACAGTAACATCCAAGTACCTTTAAGGGTAATTTCAATGCTAATCAATCCATCCTTGTTTTCTAGAAACCCTTCCTCCTCTGCCACACTAGAGGATGAGCACCAGAGCAAACACCTGATTACGCCAGCACGTTCCAGAGAACGATTAGATCAAGACCCATTGATTGTAAAGCCACGTATGCAAATTCACAATGACTTAAAAAAATTTTATCTCTGTTACAGGGATGCTGATTGCTCTCAGGGAAAGGAGACGGAGCTGACCTGAGCCTCTGATAGCCACAAAAGTAGTTGTATATTCCAGAACCTTTTTCAGACAAATGCAAGCTCTGAACTGTCAGTGCCAATAGCAACGGCATTTAATCCTACTCCAGAAAACTGAACTGCTCAATAATTCTACAAAAACTGACATCCTGTCCCTTTCTGAAGGGCTTTTTTCCTGCCCATGGGCAGAAGTTACTTAACACAAAGTTCTGAACAACTTCCAGGGAAAAGAAATCAACCTTCCCAGAAACCTACAAGAAAAAAAGTCCTTCAGTGAGCAAAGTGGCGTTGGGTCTCATAGGTAACTGGAAGCTTAACTTCTCTTCTTTAAAAAAAAACAAAAAACAACCCTCCAAACATCCCATAACAGTGAAATACAGGTAAGCTTCACCTTTTGTCTCTGTTTAGAACCAGCTGAAATTGTTTCAAAAGCTTTCCTACAGAAAATCACCACACGTGACAAGAGCCAGTTCTCGTGAGGAACCGGCACCAAGCTCTGAACTTCAGAACCCAGGGGCGACTCCTCTGATCCGATGACATCCAACTCGACAGGAAATTACTAAACCAAACTAAACCAAAGGAAAAAAAAAAAAAAGCAGTCATCCCATGACAAATTCATCTGCCCTTGACCAAACGCTGATAGTTATTGATCTTGCTGCTGCTGTGAATTAGGGCCAGGTTTCCCAAGGTTCCCTCCTAATACGCTGAAGAGAGCGCGGCCACTCTAACGAGGCCGACCAGGCTAAATGAAACCCAGGGGGAATAACTGCAGCCTGCACTGCCAAGTCCAGAGGATGGACTGATCCGTCCATCGTGCTGACAGTACAAGTTTGATGTGTGTCAAGTTTAAGCACTCTTTTTCCCTCTCTAAAAGAAATTGGCACATGTCGAAGAGAGCAATTAGGCTGTGACACTCTACAGAACTCTATCCAGTCGCTGGACTTGCTTCACTCTATTTTATACATCTTGCACGGTGCCAGGCCCAAACTAAGCAGGCAATTTAAAAGCCCAGGAGAAATTAAAACTTCTTCCTTGGTATTTTAAAGCACAGTAATTCTCCACAGCTTTGTGTCTCTACCACACTATGAATAGCTCTCTCATTGCAAATTCACTGCGTTGTGAAAAGGAAAGCTTCACTATTTCTAAGAAGCTGGAGAAAAAGATTACAGTTTTATCATCAATTAGCTGTCTGGATGCTACCCCGTTCTGTTTACCCCTTCCTCAAGGGAAGCCCATGAGTGCCAAGGGGAAAAATTAAAAGGAAATTGAAGAACAACAAATCCCAAACAAGAAAAGCCATTTCTTGTGTTGCCAGAGAATCTAAAAAGCATCAGTGAGACAGACAAAATCCAAAGAATGAAATGAAGAAACGCCTGATGGCCCAAGAGGAAAGAGAATCTTTTAAAGACAAAATTCTCTCAGAAGATTAATGTACCTTGCTGTTATGATTTACACAAATTCTTTTATCCAACACAAATTGAGGAGCCATCGTGCTTTGGATTTTTGCTTTCTGGTGATAGCGTGGCAAAGTGCTAACGGCAAAACACAATGGCCCAGAGCTCAAGAACCAGCACATGACATTACCACAGGGTGCAAAACAGGAGCCTCAGGGAGAACAGGGTGTGAAACATCGTGGGAATATTGCTTTCAAACCTACAGGACTGGAAAGAGAACAGAAGCAAAAGGGAGAAAGCAGGAGTTTGGTGGCAATCAATCCAGCTGCTGCCTCAAGACACTGCAACAGGAAAAACATAAAGCAACTTTTTGTTCCCACCCCCTCCCCGCAGTAATTGAAGCAGTCAATAATCCATGCACATACACACGAGCAGAAATTCAGGCTGCCTCCGTTAAAAGGCAGCTCAATTCCTAGAACTATGAAAACAAGAGAATATTATGTTCTGGAGAATGGACTGGGGAAATGAATTAGTTTCTGCATATCGCTATGGGCTAGAGTGATCTACTGATAAAGTGCTGATGGTACATGAAGGGAAGCAGAAGCCCAAGATTTAACACTCATTTACAGTTTTTGCTACTGAAGACACCTGTGAATGCAATTCAGCTCCAGTGACCACCAAACAGGATGTATATGTTCAGATGGGCATCAGTCCCCGAACTCCAAATACATTTTCTCCCATGTGCTGGAATCATGCATCAGCTGTAAAACAATCAAATGTCTCTGAAGAAGGAAAATGACCTAAAAATCCGTGAATAAACGAAGAGATTCCATAAAAAACCACATCCATAAAAAGTTAGTTGCAGCCTGGACAGAGGAACACATGAGCAGTTACTTTCTCTACCCATCAGGAGCCTAAGCTTTATACTTCACCATATCTGAGCATGAAGACAGTAATTCAGCCTTCATTAACAAACCCCATTAATTACTAGGATCAAAGCACTATTGCAAAGGAAAGAGCAAAGTTTATTAACAGGTGACAGGTGGAAAAATATTTTTTGATTCTTGTTCTGCCTGCTCCTCCAGACTCAGAAGATCTATATACTTAGTTAAATAGAAATTATATTCCTTCAGAAGAAAAAAGGTGCAGGTGGTTCAGAACGATTCCTCTTCCAAGCAGCAAGACTTTGGTACCTTTTGGGGTTCCAACTGAACTAGCTGTTCACTCACAGCAAGAGATGATCCTTGTTGCTGATGTCCATAATTATTGTTCTTAAACCAAAGCAAGCATTGTTTTGGTCAGGAAATCTTGCCAAGAACACTTCTTTCTTAAAGCTTACGCAGTTAAATACTATTGATTTGGTTGCACTTGCACTGTCTGAAGAAGCTGATGGGACAGAATCTAAAGGATTTTCAGATTTCATGTTGTGCTCTACCCAGTTCTACAAATTTATCCAGGATTTTGAGTCGATTTCCCATCAGAAGGTCTAAACAATGCTACAAATCCTACTTATGCTACTATTTCAGAATGCAACCAAGTGCAGGTAGCCTGTGAATGCAACTATTTCCATGAGGCAACATGATATTCTGAAACACCAGACTGAATCAAAGCTCCCTCTGCTGCACCTTTGGCCAATGATCAGTTGCAATCCAGGGCAAATTTTTTTCCTGGCCACATCCTTAACATTCTCAATTTAGATGAAGTTTTTCAGGGCAGAAAGAGACAATGTGTAGAGTGACAGCTCAGTATCTCTCCTGGGAAGACTGCAAGTGGAAAATAACCACACAGTATGGCTTGACATGGTCCTGTTCCCTTTGCATCAACTTTTCTGAAGCAGTGATTTAAGAGATGACACGTATCAGCAGGCCTGCAAGAGTACGAGTAGCTGCTTGGCACACAGGATACTACTACTGTACCTTAAAAAGAAAATACTGGTTACAGTCACTAAGAAAGTGCCAAATAGATCTATTTCAGTCTATTGCTAATGTTTCTCATTGAGTACTTGCCCATGACAGAGCTCTTCTGAAGCTCGACGGAATGATCCTGTCCTAACTTTAAAGGCCATCACTGCGTCCACGCTCTCTGGCAAGAATGGTCTAAAAGCAACAGCGCAGCACAAAACTTCAACTCCCACAGAAAACAGGGCTGTTTGTTCAAGCCAGCCCCCGGTTCACACACTTACGTAGGCTTCTTCAAACCCTCTCTCCTTCCCTGAGGGCACAAGGCAGCCCCGGTCTCTGACTGAAACACACAGCACACGCTGAACAGGTCAGTAGCCACAACTCCGCTTTAACTTCTCACCCCTCACTTTTTTCTGCCGTGACCTCTGGGATGGAACCATTACACCTCAACAGTGTTTGTTCCCAAGACCCGGTAAAAAGGCAAGGATTGGATAATTTCTTTTTGATTTTCCTACAGAAATTGCTCTGACAGGATATAAACACACACACAAATAAACTGAGCATCAGACAGCAGCAAGGGCCTTGATCACATCAGCCTGATCTCAGCCTCGGCCACTGGCCTCCCCTTCATGCTCTTGAACAAGTCACTTCATCTCTGCTTCAATTCCTGAAAATTCACTGAAAAGGCAACACATTTGGCCTTTGTAGCTGCTGTGCCATCATATTGCCTGGAAATAATCTCAAAACAGCATCTTAGAGTAATAGCAACCCGGTAAAGGCTTCCTGCCCTATCACCCCATGCTTCCCCAGAAACCAAAAGTCAACTAAGGCTCTTGGTGAAGGAAGTTATTTTTCAAGTTCATATTTAAGTTCAGGAAATATGACAAGCACCGCACAACACAAGTTAAGATCAAAATAATCTTTATCACACAGAAAACCAGTAGCTGTTTGTGAAGCACCAAGCAAATTTACAGGGACATGCTGCAGCCACATCATTTTTGGCCACTCATTTTTGGGGTGCAAGTGTTGAGGAACTTTTGGTTTTTTTAAAAAAGTAAAAAAAAAAAAAAAAAGCAACCTGATTTACAGAGGAGCTAACGAGTGAGGTGAAGGAAACAAACCTCATTTTCTAAAAAGCAGCAGTGGAACAGCTAGTAAATTCTCAGGGCCTCATCAGAATGAAACCACTTGACGCAGTTTGCTCAGCTTTGAGGCCAGTGTTTAACCCGGAAAGCGACTCTAGGTAACAGAAGGCCTTGGAGAGCTCTTCCAAAAAGTTGGGATGAAATCCCAAAGCTCTGGGAGAGCAAGGCGAGCACCTGTTTTCCTGAACAGTCCATTTTTTTTTTTATTTTATGCTGCATACTTTACACAGAAGCTGCATTATTCTGGAGAAGCTGCATTCCAGCCAAAAGTGCAGAGTTAATGTTTTTTGCAGCCCCCAGCCTCCAGTGATGGATGACCATTTTATAATGAAATACTTTATGCTCAATCAACTTACAAATAACGGATGTTTTATCACACTGAATTAAAAAGAATGTTTTTAACACACACACACACACAGAAAAAGTGCAACAGACAAGAGGATCAGTGATGAGCAGAAGCAAAAGTTAGTCCTATTAATGGCGGTTTTAAAAAAAAAACAAAAATCCAGCTGATGTTTCACTTTAACTCTTTCACTGCTCTCCAATAACAAGAGGAAATGATACACGAGCTCCAATTTGCTCTGAAAACACCTACACGTAAGTCTTGGTCCAGAGTATTAAGGCATGAGAACACACGGCTCCTACAAAAACTGGGTTTGGTCCATAACATCTCAATTAAGTTTCCAAAAAGCTAAGGCTAATAACTAAGCACTGTCTGAAGAGAAATCTTTCAAAATACTTTAATCTCTCACGCCCATTCAGCATCACAAAAATCATTCCTCAGACACCCCTTAATCAGCTGTGGGATTTTCTCCTCCTGGCGCTACTTCTGCCTGTCAATGAGGAGGGATAAACCCCAGAACAAAATGCCCTGCACTCCAAGACTACTGCAATTTCTAGACCAAGGTTTGGAATCAAACATCCAAATTCAGCAGATCATCTTGTTCAAGACGTGGTGCCTGCTGTTGTAACACAGCTGCTCCTGTTGTTACACACAAAGAAAGCCCAAAGTTTACAGGGCCATGTTTGAATCAAAAATTGCCCTTGAAAAAGCCCTCAGCAGCAGCACTAATTGTGCTTTTTCTCCCAAACAGCACATGAAAAAGTCTCTAATCTAGTCCACACCTGCCAGGATGTCTCTTCATTCTCGTATTAATTTACACTCTTAGGAAAAGAGTCTCTTCTAATAGGAATAAAGCACTGGAAGAATGCAGAAGACTATGAGATGCAGTGGGACACAAGCTGCAACAAGGAAAACTCCAATTAGATATTGTGAAAGACATTTTTTGAAGAAGGGTGGTCAAACACCAAACCAGTTTGTCCAAAGATACACAGGATTAGTCTGACTGTAACCCTGAATACAATCTCACTTCCAAGCTGGTCCTGCTTTCAGCAGGGAACTGGAGCAGATGACCTCCAGAGGTCTCTTCCTACCTAAATCATTCCAATTCTGACTTGTACTTACCAGAAACAAAGAAAACCTGGAACACTGTACACTACAAACGTAGGCACTCTAACATTCACCATGTGAAGGGTTTCCCTTCCCAGATCTTCTACTGGCTAGTAGCAGCAATAAAATTAAGTTCAAAGTAGGTGTTCATTCCAGAACTATCCCCAGAAAACATTCATCGTGATTTTCTAAATCAGTCTCCTAAAAAGAAGCTGTGACTGAACTAAAAATATAAAATAAAACAAAAAACACCCCAGTTTACCAAATGTGGGGACTTCCAGGAAACTAGCAGAAATAAAGCACATTGCTCTAGTCTTCTCTTAAAAAGATCCGGCACTTCTGCAGGTATTAAGGTCACCAAACAAGCAGCACCTTGGTCCCAAGTCACAACTTCGATGTAGAACAGTTTTCCCCATCACACTTCAACCACCTCAAGCTCCACTAAGTTCAGAGTTAATTTACAGAGTCTTCACAATACCATTTGAAGCACTGCTAATATTAATCAGCCCAGGATTTTAGTCACAAAATCAATTCTCCTCCCCTCCCCGTTCCTCAGCTGAAGGCTGGCACTCAATGAATCAGACCAAAGGGAGAATAGAGTTTCCAGCACCTGCTTCAGCTTTTAAGTTTCCAATTGAAAGTGCTGTGATCTGGCAGCGGGCAGCCCAAAGATGGCATTTTCCTGCTCTGTGAAGGACTGAATCACACTACAAAAAAGAATCCAAGTAGAGAAATGAGTGAAAAGAGCTGCAGAGGGTGAAGGAAGCCCCTACATAACTTAATATGGCCAAAGGGAAAGAGCAGCTGAAGACAGTACCACGTACCACGTTCCCACTATGACCGAGTATCTTAGTCACCCTCTGCCACAGGATGACTACTACAGGCAGTGCTCAGGACACGTTATTTTCCCCATTTGTGACAATGTTCTTTCAAAGAATGGTGTAAAATATGACTCAACATCATTAGGACTTTCTCTTGACAGGAAAGTCAGCGGGTTCCTTTCACAGCAGCAGGCTGATGGGCAGCTTCCTTCTTTTACGTAAGGACATGCTGATAACTCAAAAATATAATCCAAGATGTGCTTTTCTCATGCAGAGAAATAAAGTCAAACATGTTTATTCCTCACTATAACAGGTCTCTGCACAAACGACCACAAAACTGAAACATGACTATACCTACAAGCAGATTCCCCCCAGAAACAGGAAAGAAACCCTCATTCTTAGCACAACAGTTTGCTTCCAAAAAAGCCCAACACAAAATTCCCCCCCAAAAAATCTAAGAGAGGCATCTGTACCATCTCCCTTAAGAATGTAATTTAAGCCCAGGGGTTAGAATGGCCAAACTCTTAAGATGAATGCAGCTTTGCTGGGTAAGAGCCTTTGCAATCTATGGCAGGGCTCACAGTGGGAATGCTGCAGCTACAGACTACTGGCAGCAGTTTAATCTGAGTTTAGATTTGTCACCAGCATAGGGAAAAAATGGAAGGGTGTAGAGATTGTGTAACAAGTTTGCAAAAATACAAGCATCTCAGTTGTTTTAAACAAACTAAAAAATAAAATATAGAAAAATACCATCAGCACCCAACCTTACTTAATATTATTTCTTTCCCCACTATGACCATTGAGATCTAATTCTTCTTGCAGCTCTGAAGGCTTCCTTGGTGACAGAAACCGCTCACTGAAATTCCCCAAAATGCTGGAGAGGCAGAAAGAAGAGCAGAGAAAGGGTTAACCTGCAGCTGGGAGAAAGTTTCCCCGGAAAATTGGAACACATGCTGTGGCTGTGACTAAATTTCACACTGGTTCTGTTGAGTACAAACATCCACAACTGCGTGCATTTGAGAGAGTTGGAGAAAAAGAAATGCTCCTTATATATTCCCTTCACCTGTTTGGTTCCTTCAACTGGACAATGACATGCTCTAGGGAACAGCAGAATCCTTCTGCTTCACTTCACATTTCAAGCAGAGACGAGGTGCCAAAGGGGGGGTTAGGGAAATAGTCCTTCCTTTCCCTGCTCCCACATTTTTGGGGAACATACTGAAAAGGCAAGCCCATGGTCTGGCAGAGTTGATTCCGCTGTTTAAGACAAGATGTGTCAGCAGAGAAGTCACCTGAGCTGACACTGAAGGCATCTGTGCCACCCAAGTACTGGAGAAGAGGAATTGCACAGAGTGAGTAGGGAAAAGTGGATGTGAAGGATCATCTGATTATGTTCTGAACAAACAGGCAGCTGGTTAGAAACGGTTGACTACGATCTGTTCTGCTTGTTCATAAAAAAAGATGAGGGGGGGAAATGGCAAACTGTTTCCATCCATGTTGGTATGAAGCCTAGGAAATGGAGAACTCTTCCACTGGAGAGCCAGAGCAGTGTTTTGGGAAATACTTCCATGTCTAGAGAAAATCTGATAGACTGCATGGACAAAAATCAACAATACTTTTACCTGTAATAAGGGTTTTTATCCAAACCAAAGACTGCTCTGTTACAGAATGGTAGGAAAGCATTTAAAAAAGGAAGGAAATAAAAGATTTATCTTCACTGAAAGGAGAGATCTCAAGAGGGGTTATCAATGCCAAAGGACATGCCGAGAGGCTGGCATTTATACCTATCTCCCCTAGATAATCAGTAAATATCAGCAGATTATGTATACAATAACACTTACTTCTCTTAAAGCATTTTTCACCAACCTACACAGGGAGAAGCAGAAAGCTGACAGAAAAAATATCTAAAGTATGATTACTGTCAGCTCCACGATGCCCAGCACTGTGTCAGGCAGGGACAGAGAACTCCTCTGCCCTTTTTAAAGGGGATTATTACGTGTCCATATTTCAAAGGAAGGCAGGTGGGGAAGACCTTGATTAACTAGACCGGTCTTTATCTGTTTTACTACCTGTATTTCCCAAATGCCCACAAAATTCTGTTCGAGTACATAAGCACCATTTTCTAGCCACATCTCCTTGACAGGAACTAGTTCAGATTAGAGTAAATCACTGCTTCAGTTTTCACTATCCACTTCACTACATAAACTAACTTAAAAGGTTACAAAAGACCCTCAAAGTAAGGTATCAATCACTTGCTCACACTGTGGCTACATGACAGACTTCCCAGCTGACCTTAAGTACCTACTTCCATACTCCAAATTCTCCTCATTAATGGACACATCAACTTCAAAAACAAAAAAAACCCAATGAAACTAAAACAAAAAAACCCTACAAACTCCACCAAAACAAACAAAACCCAAACCAAACATCCCTCTTTCCCCAATATCCTCTTGCAATGAAACTAAACCAAGACTCTGAGTGAACCAGACATGATTCATGCCTAAGTCATATCACATGAAAGTAAAAGTACTTGGTGAGTTTATTTTTTTTAGCTGAATTGCAATCAGGTGCTCATTTCTAGTCTTTTGCATATACTGACAGTGACTTGTACATCCTGTCTCTACTTATCTGCCACAGCACTCACACCAACACTATATAGGCGCACCTAATCTTTGAATTTCAAAGACTGCAGAACTGCAGTTGGCTACAGACCCTAAAGAGATTCTCCTCTGTCTCAGGGTGAAGGGTCACCTAGAATCCGGCATTGTTCTGCACTGGATGTTGTTAGATATTGGTTAAGAAACTGATAGAAAGATTCCTTAGAAAGAAATAAATAGTTTCCACATGCAATGAAAAACAAATCCCTTAAAGGAACGCTAAATGGCAATCACAAACTCAATTATAGCCAGGACACAGTGGAAGAAGTTCAGGTACAGGGGTGTGGGTGGGTAACTTCCAATAAATCAAAGTACGTTGCTGTGCAGTCCCCATCCCTGGAGACATCAAAACGTCACCTGGACATGGTCCTGAGCAACCAGCTCTGGGTGGCCCTGCTTAAGCAAAGGAGTTGGACCAGTTGATCTCCTGAAGTCCCTTCCAATTTCAGGCATTCTTCAATCCTTACAATTCTACCTTGCCAGCCACGCTACTGAAAATGTTTATTAAAGGCTCAGCTCCAAAGAGATTCCCACGATCACCAGGGGCTTAGTTTTCTGCTAAGGTTTTCTATCCCTTATATTTAGAGAAGGCCATTGGAATTAAAAAAAAACCCAAACCCCAACAACCTCAGTGATGCAAAACTCCAACTATTTTAAATAACTCTAAAATTAATTATCAAAGATCTCAGGACTTAAAGGTTTTACTTGTGGCTTCCAATGCCTGAGGCCATTAAAAGCAGAACCAGCCCGGGGAGCTTATTCAGCTGTTCTTTTTAAGGTACCTCCTGGGATATGCAAGTAGGAGGAGGCAAATTACTTAATAGTATATCAGACTCCACAGGCTTTAGTCTTGCACTTATAAGCATGAATGATGACTGGGGTGGCTGCCCAGCAAGACAGACTTGAGAAGAGATTAGAAACTGACCTATAATTCAAGATGTCAATATTTATTATTAACTACGCCATCTGGGAAAGTTCCTGAAGTGTGTTTGATCTGGGGTGTGGTTCTTTTTAATTTCAGGAATTTCAGACACTAAAAGGTAACTCTTCGAAAGAAGAAGATGGAAATTAAGTTAACTTTGAATTTAGCTTTTATACCACCTTAACATCTTCCTCCTTCAGTAACTATTATCTTGTGGGAACCAGTCCCTTGCACTTTCCAGTTCTCCTTGAAAGCGTGAGCAGCTGCCTTGCTTATAGGGAGGCCAAAGTTTTTTCAGACTATTAAAACAAAACAAAAAATTGTATTTTTTGACTTTGCTCAGCTCTAAATCCTTTGATTCAAAATGCTAGACATCATTTATTAACTGAATTTACAGCCATTTCCTGACTTTACAAAGCCATTGGTGGGGAGCATTCAAGAAACATCACATTTTACTTGTTATTAGAGAAATTAATGTATGATGACATTTCCACAGAATTCAGCTGAGAGCTACGTCTGCCCTAACTGTTCCAAAAGGCAAGAAGAAGTTCCCAAGCTGTGCTGTTATCCTCTGCAGAGTCAATGCTGCATTTCACCAGAAAAAAAAAATAATAATACTTCTGCTTCACTCTATTCTAAATATTTCCTACAACCCCTGGACAAACATCAGCATATACAAATAGGTGCTATTTGGACAGCAAACAACTAGGACAAAACAAAGCACCTTTTACAGGCAAACAGAAATCACAGCAGCAGTCTATTTAAAATACATTTTTCTGAGTTAATCAGGTATCTCAGCAATAACTCAACTAACATATGAACAGTGACCAGGTAAGCTAACAAAAAAAATCCCAAAAACCAAACCATCTCCCTGTCTCCTCATTATTAGGCATTTTAGAAGCAACAATTTTATATCTTACTCTGCTCCATATTAACATTTCAATTTCCTGGAGTAAGTCCTAGCAGTTTCTTAGCTTTCTGGTATGATTTCAAAGTAATGAGCAACTTGGCAACCCAGAAGACATCAAGTCTTCAGAGGGTACATGGATCTTCCTGTACATACTGGAATTCCACTGTCTTCCAATCAAATCTTTTGCCCTGTCCCGTCAGCCACTGAAGAGCCGTAGCAGCACTAGGGATGGGGCTTGGAGTGAGGCTGGGGAGAAGGTACCTCAGAATCAGAGGAAAAAAAAGCAGGAATGTTGGGAATTGGTTACTATTTCTCAGTAAAATCCAAAATCTAGATTAAAAAACCCAACATAATTTGATTTGATACATCATTAACAGGACAGCAATTATTTTGACAATCTTATAATTCTGTATCAGGCAATCTTATTTCAGAATCAAAGATGATATATAACGAAACAAAAAAGCCCCAAACTATACAAGACCAAACCATACGTTTCAGCAAGCTTTCTCTTTAGCATACTCTGAATTTCCTTAGCCACAACCAGATTTATTCTATCAGAAATTGTATATGGTCTCTGAAGAACTAGTGCATGACCTTGCATCTCTTATGAGAAGTCACAGCTGTATTCCCACATTGACTGATAAAGACAACTGAGCAGGCAAGCGGAGTCCCATCCCCTCTTTGAAACAAGCCAGACATTTTAACTCATCTCACTGAAAAATGGTTTTGCTGCCATCATAATTAAGCATTTCTGGCTTTCTATTACACGGTTCAAAACAAACCAGATCCCACTTAAAGTGCCAGACAACTTCATACTCTGACCTCAAGTGACAAAAGGTACGAGAAACACCACGGGGGCTCGAACATCCCAGCAGCACGGATCTCAGGACGGTCAGAATTGGGTTTGGATCTCAAAGAAGATTCACTCCAAACCCAGAAAGTCTTTGAAGTTCGGAAGAAATGTCAGGTATAGAAATTAAAAAACAATAAAAAAGTAAGGTAAGAAGATATAGGAGTTGTGGAAGCAGAAAATCTAGTTAGAAAAAGTATAGTTAATAAAGCTCTGGAGCAGCAGGAAGGGAAAGAACTTCTGGTTAACACAACCAAAGTATCAATCTGACACTTGGAGCAACAAACTGGCCCAGAGTTAGCAGCAGTTAAGAATATCTTTCCCACTGCACAGAAAGACTAGTCTGTTAAAGACCAGTGTGATACTACACAGACATCTTCCAAATCTCTGCCTAGGTAAGCATTTCAACTTGAAATGCAACTTTCTGTTCCTATTAATATTAAAAGCAAGTCAGTAGGACAAACTGCAAGCTCTCCTGCCACAGATAATCCCTCTTCAGTTCAAGGACTCTTTAGACAGAGCACTTTGCTGCTTCTGAAAAATTAAGTGAAGAATAAAACCTACTAATAAATAATTTCCAATTTCGTGTCCGGTACAGCTCAGCAAGCTCTGCCTCTGCAAAACACAGCTCAGGGGGATCTCTTAAAGAGATCTGCCCCATTTTGCACCACATTCCAGGAAGGAATTCTGGGCCACAACCCAGTTTATTTCCCACTCTGTTAAATTCTCCTGCTCCAAGCCATACTTTCAGCTGAACTTCGATCATTTCCTAAATTCCCACCATCCTCTACCTCCAGCATCTAGAAACTGTTGAGCTTTACCTTTGATCTTTCCCTCCGGTGTCAAAACAGGCACACCACCAGGGCTGAGGTCAGGAAATCATCTCCTTAGAGCCATACACACACACATATTGCCCACACCACTGGTTTTCGCTCAGTTTAACAACCCTTTCTCAATCAAAACCAATAAATAACCCATCAAAAACCATTCCGCAAAGACCTCTGTTGTGCACACAAGGAAAAAAAGCCAGCTATTTTTTCCAAACCTTTGTAACAGGAGCCACCGTTATTCTGAAATAACAGCTGAACGCTCATTAACGTAGTATTAATTAACCATCTTCCTATTCTATAGCTTGAATGTTTGCAGACAGGATGTTAATTGGCACACAAATTTGGGAGAATCGGAGCAGACAACCGAGGGGATCTGCCATCTCCCCACAGCACAGCAAGGAAGCCCAGCAATTTTTGCCTATGAACGTATCCGTGCTCTGCCCAGTTCTATTTTTTAAGCCCCGTTTAGTTTGCGGTTCCCTCTTGGCACAGGTCACGTCCAGCTAGAAAAATCATTACTACTAATCCAAAAAAAGGTAAACTCCACTGAACCGTACAGTAAGTATCCCCTGAACTCCTGTTTCTTCCCAGCCCGTCCCGCAATTGTGTCCCAATCTGCCAGCATTAACACAGATACACAGCGGTATTTATTTGATGCCTATTCCACCAAGCTGTATTCACACTAAATCCTCCATGTGTATTTAATAAATCACACTAGTTAGGTGGGCAGGATTAGTTCCAAGTCACCTAATGACTATATCATGAGCTGCAGTATTAAAGGGATTAATATTAATCTTAGCCATTTCAATTCCCTGCGAGAGGCCAGTCCCTGCTCCAACAGGAGCCGCAGCAAGAAATGCTAAACAAGAGCACCAAGATTAATGAGGGCTTCCTCATTCTGCCTGGGAGTCTTCTCCACCAGGATACGGGGCAGCGAATCCCCGGCAAAGACAGGCTCATAAATAAACACACAACACCACAAATACTCGGAGCAGCTGAGCCCGGCAGAGAGTTGTTTTCACTGGCTATCTGCTTCTCCTGTAACCCACACCTCCGAGCACACTCAGGAATGTGAAAGGCTTGCAGAGCGGCCGATGTGTTTTCTTTCACATAAAAGCACACACCTCATTACTCATAATAAATTACTCGTTTTAAAGGCGTTTGTGGAGCTGGCAGCTAAAACGGGCTGTGTTGGGAGAGGATGAGAGCAACAGGGGAATCTGAAAGGGGAACTCATCGCAGAGGTTAAAAAGGATGGCAGGCGCCAACAGATTGGACCTGCTTCATTCTTGGCAAGAATGATCATTACAAACAGGAAGAGTTCCTAAAAATGTGGAGAAAGCCCTTCCTACAGTGCTCGTGCTAAACTAAAACATAAAAAAGGACCGATACAACCAAACAAACCAACTTTCTGACAGGGTGCTGCATTTCATCATAGCACTGACAAAGATCCCAAAGTATCTTTGGGATCCTGGCCTCCCTTTCACTGATAATACACAAGAATATCAACCACCATCACCACCACAGAAACTCCAGAAGTTAGTCTTGGTCTAGTGCAGATTCAGATGCAGCTGAGTGCTGAAAGAGGATTAGCCTTTAATTCGGAGTGCCGTAGGAGCTACGCAAGTCAGTCCAACTGCTGCATCCTGGAGACTGGCTGGGCAAAACATCAGATGGGGAAAGGGGAAGTTGAGTCAGCAATATTCCCTGCCTTCACCAAAAACCTCCAGACCCTCTAAAAACCATCAGAGATGGGGTTAGACTGGACTACAGGCCTGTCACAAGCCATTAGCAGCTCAGTGCATCCTCCACCAGGCACAAGAGCAGCCTCCAAACCTCAGTGTGGATATAGCACAGAGAATCCTCTGCTTGGAACCAAGCAGCTCCCAACTGATGGAAGAGGAAAGAATCACTGCATTAAATACAACAGAAAAGTTGTCTTGAATTTGTGCTACACTATCATATAAGGGATGTGACGGGATGGGATCTGTTTATGCAAGTTTATAAACCACACAGTAGCACAGAGACTTCAAGTGGAACCACCCCACACGCGGCTGAGCAGACGGGAAGGGATCTCCCATCTCCAACCTTTCCAGAAGCAGAATAAAGCAGAGACAGAGCTGACATTTTCTCTATTTGTAAAAAAATCTGCTGTTCTTTCACAGGAGAAATACCTGGCAGCAAGGAACTGCAGAGCTCACGCTCTTAGAGCCGTTTGTCTTGTTTGGTTTGGGGAGTTTTTTGTTTGTTTGTTCTTAAGGGAAGGATAAGGGAGGAAAACTCAAGTTTCAACACACACAGGTTTTATACTCCATCAGCTCTCAGCCAACAAAGAAATCAACTCCCTTTTAAAAAGGTAAAGGTGTGCTATGGGCCAACAGCTAAAACCATTTCAAATACTCCAGGAAAGGCTTTGTGTAGTGGGCCATGCTATTTTGGAATGGATGGAACATTTTTCATTCTAAATACATTCAGATATGGGCAGACTCTTGAATATATTTTTCAGGACATGTAACCAGAGAGCCAGCAGTGCCACAAAAATGTTTAACGATTTTTAACTCTAGAATGGTCAATTTAAAAACTGAGTTTGAGAACTATTTCTGTGCATGACAGCAAATTTTTCCTCATATAGTGAGTTTGATACTTAAAAGCCCGCAAAACTGAACCCTCAATGTCATGATTCAAAATTATTTAAAACAAAACAAAACAGAGTCTCTTTGAGAAATATGAAATCTCTATCCCCAGGTTTGAAGGTTTGAAGTTCATATTTTTATATCCTCAAACGCCGTCACAGTTAGTCCAACAGCAAAGTAGCATCTGCCAGATTTCCAAGGCTGCAAGAGGTCAGAGCGCTCAACATGTTTTCATCTATTAATACTGAATGTGCAGACTCTGAGGCAAAGACCAGCCAAAAGAAACAAAGCAGTAAACCTTATACTCTTGTGACCAAACGGGAGTCATTAGTCATTAGTTGTCTTTTCATGTTTACTCTAGTCCCATCTGAAATACATCCTCAAAAACTGTGGTAGCTCACTTAATCTATTCATTACATTAAAATACTGTCTTAATCTATAAGCTCACTATTTCTGGGTTCTCTCAAACAAGGCAGTCTTCATCAAACCTGCTTTTAGAAGATGTGTTTCAGTGAAATACAGCCATCCGGCTTCCAGTCTGCTTTTTGAGCTGTGACAGTTCTAACTGGTAAATTCACCAAAACAATGCTGTGAGCAAGAAACTACTTTCTTTTACCCACTAAGTTTCATTTCTAGAAGTGTTTGGTCTTTATAAACCAAAAATAAAACACTGTAACACATTAAACACCTCCTAAGTTGTTTGTTTTGGGGGGTTTTATGGGTTGGGAGGGAATTCTGATTTTTGCAGGCAGCAAGACATTGAAAACAGAGCCCTCTACACTCCAACTGCAGACAACACAATCTGTAACTTCCACTTTATTTTGCAAACCACATAAAAGCAAACTCTGTTTTCGGCTTCAGAGGGGAGGTAGATGGCCGGGTATTTTTAGCATTTTGGCAGGGACAAAGCCAGTCCCAGTAGCAGACATTCTTGTAGTGCTAACAGGCTGCAAAACCCTCATAGGAAAGATGCTATTCAGACCTGTGGACACTGTATAAATATAGGCGTATGTGAGAACTATTTCTGTGCACGATAGCAAATTTTTCCTCCCCGTGAAGACCTCTATAGATGAAGCCATTCTGCCCGCTGCTGTGTCCACAGTCCTTTCTGCACACAAGGTCAGGCCCATCCAGTGGAGCTGCATCAGTCTCCTGGAATGCTGAAGTCCACATATTTGCCATTCAACATGAAAACTGCTTTTCAAGTTCAATCAGCTATAAATGTTGCTTTGTTTTAATTTTCCACTGAACTTCCTGGAACCTATTATCAGACTGTCAGGGATGTATATTTAGCAATGGCAACACGGCCTCTTTGCCGCTGCCCCACTGCTCATGTCACCTCCAATAAACAGAAAAACAATCCACCAGCAAATGACCTTTTTTTTTTGATTTTTGCAGGCTATTTACTGCCAGCATGAGGTACTGGGTGAAACTGGAAGGGCACGGGGAAGCCTTCATCCACTTTCTTTTCTTTTTTTAAAAGCAAGTGATCCCTAAGGAAAAGGACAAAAGGAAACATTAACTTATCACTCACATATTAAGTCTCATCTGCTGCTTTGAGCTGATACCTACAAGTCTCTTAGACTAAGTGAAAAATGCTTACAAAGGAAAGCTGACTCAGTGAAAGTCCTTGCCTCTTATACCTATAATTGGCTAAATTTCACAGTCCTTTTAAACAGTCATGCACAAAATGATTGCATTTGCATAAATAATCATTCTTATGCAGTATTGCTTGAGTGCTAAAGCTGGGGAAAAAGAGATGACATAAAATAGTGAAGTCTGGTTCATGTGCCCCCTGAAACGCTACCTCACAGAGAAGGGTTCTCACCCCTGGCTTTGCAAAATAAATCTATCAACATAAACTTAACCTCAAAAGAAACAGAAGACATCACTGATTAGGAAAGGAACATACATACAAAACTCAAACAGCTAAGGGACTGCAGTGTACTGTTAAAGACTCCTTTAAACAGATGACAAGTTCTATGGGTAACTATGAAAAGTAACAGCAATTCAGAGCATTTCAATATGTAAAAGGAAGTCCGGCTCAAGAAATCAGAGTCACCCAGTCAAAGTATTGAAAACCCTTGAGAAAGCTAATAAATGCATACAACTAATTCTAGAGTGTGAAGTCCAGCCTTCCACTCTCCTATTTATTGCAATCTTCACTTAAGGTTTGAAAGCAAATACTTCTTTAAACCCAGGCTCCAGGAACTGAGATTTTACCTCTCCACAGATGGAATCAGTAGGTGCTGCACAGGAAAAAATACAAAGGGAAGACACATGCTGGTTATTTCTAATTTCAAGTCCATCTAAATAACTAAGGGTTTAGGAAACCAGTAGCTGAAAAGAACTGAATGAAAAATTCCAACATTTCTCAACAATTTGTAGCACTTTTAAGACCACACTAGTCAGACAGCCTATCAAAAAATCTCTAAAATTTGCTACACCAACACCAGGATTACAGTTGTTGCACCCAGAAACAGGCTAATCTTTAAATTAGTTTAATAATGGACTCTTCTTGAAGTAAATTTTCACCAGCACTATGAGTACAGATACATCAAAAAATCACACAACAAGCAATTGCCACCTGTGCACCGCATGCACAACCAGCCTTTCTTCCTTCCTCTCCTACTCAGTTGCTCCACGACGCTTCTCCCTGAGGATCCCCACTCCCAAGGGGCATACTTCATAACACTCACACAAAATTAAATCTTTATGACTAACAGTTAAGAAAAAGTTGCCACAAAAGAAGACACGGAGTGAAAATCACCGTCCAGCCACCCCAGAAACATCATGTGTGCAAAGGAGTTGGCAGCTGTAAGACAATGATCATCAAAACTTATCCAACTACCTTCAGAATAAGGGTAATATAATGTAAGGTCCCCACGATGAGAATTTATGGCTTTTCATAGCACATGGGATGAGCAGGCCTGAATTCTAACTGGGTTCTTTGGATGGTGTAACAAACCAAGTACTAAGAACATCCACCAAAAACCAAGACAACATGGTAGAGGAAGACCCTTGTAAACATTCAGACCCAGTGCAACCAGATTAGTAAATGGAAATTCTACATGAACTCCCAGCGGAATCTCTTTCCACCTTTCGGATAATTTATAGCTTAATGTCAGCTAAACATAGTAACTAATCCCATTTGTCCACTGAAAGTAAATTCTTGGCTGCTCTTCCAACGTCATTGCAGACATTGCTGTCAATCCCCAAACTGCGGCCTGTCCAATCAAAGTGTCAGCACTTACCTGCTGCTCAACGCTCCAGACACATGGGCTGTCACATCAGTCAGTGCCTGATCAGGCGCAGAAATCGGACCGAGCCTGCTCTCGACAAGCAGATATGATCAGAGTCCAAGCCATGCATCAGTCTCCCAAGCCCAACAAATGCCCACCCGCAGCAGTGGAACAGAAATTGGTTGTTTATGACAAAAGCTGAGATCATCTTTGCAAACACTTGGTAAGGACAGGCCGGTGAGAACAGCAGTAACTGCAAAAAACACCTCCCTCCTCCACTTCTCTAAGTGATAAGGTCAAAAATGCTAAAGAACAAGTCCAAGGATTAAAAGTCCCCTGAGAAAGAGGGACTTTTCCCCCAGAGAAAGTAAAAAAAACAATCATAGAATGGTTTGAGTCAGAAGGGACCTTAAAGATCATCTAGTTCTAGGTGGCAGGGACACCTCCCACTAGATCAGGTTGCTCAAAGCCCTGTTCAACCTGGTCTTGGAAAAATCATGGAGAAAGAATGACTGCCCTGAACCTGAATTCCCACTACAAAGTCTTTGGAGTTATCCAGGGATGAAGCAAGGAGTCATTCTTGAAATAAGACTAGTCTCTCACCAAACACACTCAAATTTTTTCACCAAGTGCAATGCATCAACTGAAAAATCATATCAAAAACCAAAATAGTGTCATTCACCTTACAGGGGCTACTGAGCAGCTGAGAAAGGATTTGTATTTATACCTGTGGTTTTGGAGGTTCAGAGGGTAGCCCTGAAATTTAAATCTTACATCTGTATTTGTTGGGTTTCTTTCGCCACCTCTTCCCTGTCTTTGGCTGCACAGGAATCAATGAACAAAAAGTCATTTCGAATTTTAGATGCTTCCAGCACCTTGTGCTGGTTTTGTCTTTGCCAGGTAGGGCTCCAGGTAAGTCATCCAGCAAGTTCACCTCGAGGGGAGAAGGCACAGTTCCCTCCGTGAGTTCCCAGCATCAAGGCAGATGAAGAACTGTTACACCCTGCTATTTCTAGCCCCCAGCAATTGCTTCAAAACCAGTAACACAGCCCCAGTAAAAACAGGTCCAGCCATTCCAGTACTAAGTTTATCAGTAATAATGTCCAAGCTACACAAAACTTCTCTTCCCACCACAAGTGCAAAAAGCCTATGCCAGGATGACCTTAGATTTTTTTTAGCTCATGAGTCAAGTTTGCCCAGTGCTGTCATCTTCTAATCCAGAGCACGAGCCCGACAGCAGGAAATGACTCCAGAAGCCACAGCTGTTGCAGAGTCCAGTCTTCATCTCCCAGCCATGAGAGTAACTTCATTGCCTTCTTTGATCAACATGCCTAAAGAAGGATGGTGTCCCAAACCTGCTAATAATAAAGAACTTTCTACCAGGAGAAAGTAAATGAAAGATCTGCTGCTTCCCTATCCATCTGCGTAGGGGTTCACCTCCTGAGAGACATGCTTCTCTGGCACTGTGCATTCACAGAGCTGCACCAACAAACCACGTCCTACAGTCCAAAACGCTCAGAAAAATTCAGTAGAGTCCACCACAATCTCATACAGAAGATTAACTTTTCTTTACAACAGCGGTATTTTAGGACAGAAGCGACTCACTGCAAATCCACACTGCCATGAAGACTTCATGCCACTGGGAATAAGAAGACTATTAAAGGCTTTCTAGTCAATATTCCAAAAAGAGTTACAAAATTCCACTGCCCACAACTGTCTTCCAGTTCCTTTCTCTAGAAGCAGCAAATTACAGTCTCAGAGAAAGCGAGGAGTGGAGAAGCAGGGATGTCTGAATTTCGTTTTAATCTCCTGTTCTCAGCTCTATTTGGCTACATTAAAACATAAAATGAAAGCAAAAAGCAGAGAGTGCCAGTAAGGAAATCCCTTCTCATTTCAATTTACTTCAACACGTCACACACAAAAAGCTAGCTCGGCAGTTTGAGACTGGCTTAGATCCACAAGGAACACAGATATAATTCCTCAGAGTGTCTGCAACAGAGTCCCTAAGGAGCCCAGGAAGGTTAATGCTGTGTCTCCATTCCCCATGTGTACAGCGGCAGGAATGGTTCCTCTCTCCTGCTCTGTGCCACCCTCGACTGAAACATTTAAGCAAGCTCAACTCTTAAATAAAACAACTGGCCTAACCTGGAGCTTCTGAGAACTACCAAAGTCAAATAATACTGTTAAAAGAAATACATTAAAGGAGTAGCTCACAACTTCTATTTAATCCACAGAGTTCAATTAGTCACCAGGTTCCTGTGAACTCCTTTCACTGAAACCGCTGTTCAACACCATTCTGCACCCAACACAAACCAAGAGCTGCAGCTTTGCAGACTCTTGATGAACTATAACCAACACTTGGAAAACAAATGGATTCCACTATATTGAAGTCTGATCGCATCCCCCTAACTTGAGTAGCACATGAAGAGTTTTTCCCAGGAGGTGAACTCTTCTACTGTATAGTTCCTCTCTCCACAAACATCCATGATACTTTAGAGAGCCCTGGAAAAGACTTGGTCAACTCACAGAATGAAAGCAGAAGAGTTTTATTCCTGAAGGAATAACTGTTTTCATAAGGAAAACAACAGCCTCACACTTTGAGTAATTACATAAGACCAAAAAGCTAGCAAAAAATAAATCCCTACTGGGACGTGCATTACTTTTATCCAAGTATATCCCCCGGTAACAGAAAACAGGGACTGTCACATTGCTCTCCAACTACTCTGCTCTCATTAGCCTCAGAAAACCTGCAGCTGAACCCTGCAATGAGCAATAACTAGTCCTAAACATCAGAGCAACAATGCTCCAAGATTCAGAAGCAGAACTCCTTGGATGTATGGGGGAGAAGGAGAAGAATATCTATTCCCAGCTGTAGTTAAATCTTTCCCTGTATTCACGAAGTGCAGGTGTTGAGTCCTCTACGCAAACAAAGTGGACATCGGAGGAAAGCATTAGTGTACAATTTAATGACCCCCCAACACCTACTCCATCATCTCTTCTCTAAGGGAAAGGAAGGGATACAACCTAATGAATAAGAATGAGACATTCATTAGGATTTTGTTTACACATTATTATTCAATACTAACATTCAAAATGGACTATGATAAACAGGAGAAAGGTAATCTATACATGGTATTCTGCAGAAAAGCTGCTGTGCTTTAAATTCACCTTCTCCCTTAAAACAAATTAACATTTAAAGTATAGATAAATTTTTACCAGGAAGTTAAATGATTGCTTACAGAAGGGGTTTGGGGTGGGGGGCATTACTTGCACACAATACAACAATAGTGCAAAGATAACAGAAAAGTGGGTATTTTCATGCATAAATAAACACATTATTGCAGTACCCTCTGCATGACTTGCATTTGAACATCTAATTTACCAATAATCTTTAAAAACTCAAGGAAGAGTGGAAAAAACAACACCTGTAGAATTCTAATTTGGGGGCAAAAGTACATACTCATCTTTACTTTTACGTAGTGTCCTTCAGCTCACACTTTACCCTTCATCTATTTAGTCTGCCTACCAACACAAGCCCAGTGCTAGAAAACAACTTACCGACACTACAAGACTAGAATGAAAACTGAATTCTATTGCCTGCTGGCTGGACGTAGGCAAAGCACAGATTCTGTCCAGCAAAAAAAAAAAAAAAACCCAAACCAAAACCCCCTTGAAATTAGGAAGGTAGCCTTAATCACTGCCAGGACGGCTGGCCTCAGCCTCTCCTCTCTCCTCCACTTCATAATGCCTATTATCTAACTGAAAAGGAAAACTTTGATCCTAATGGTTTCCGACACCTGATGAGAATAAAGAAACACAAAGGGACCTGGTGATGTGTTATTTAACGCATGACTGTTTTAATAGGGCTGTCTAATTTTTGGAGGCACAGGGCCCACATCCAATGCCCCTCACAGCAACCCATCAGCTATTTGCTGCATTCCATTCACCGCATCACATGACTGCGTTATTGGCAGTTCCTGAAGGTTAGTTTAATCAACTTTTGTACACTGCAATAATTTTCCTGGGTTAGAAAAGGTTAATTAGAGGCAGAGTTATGAACAGGACAATTTGCTGTATTGCAATATTATGAAATGTTTGCCTCTCACAAAAACCTCAGAGCTAAGTATGGGTTATAACCAGTTAAACAATATTACTGTATTTTTCTCTCTTTGAGTTACATGTTGGTGTCTTTACCCTCATTTTCTCAAATGTGAAATTTAAGACACAGACTGCCAAGGTGATTCTTCCAGTTCTCGTTCATCTAAATTGCAATTTGCCTAAATATCTCATCAGTGGTTACATCCAAAGTTCTTTACACCAACTTAAAATTGCTGCACAGAAGCCAGCTGCACAGGAAGAGCGATGGTCACCCCCACTGTTGTAAGAGGCTACTTCCACTGCTGGAACCATCATGAAATTTCAGATCACTAAAGGACAACTTCTTTATTAAGACCTACTTTTGCCATCTGTACTTAGACTATCTAGATTCCCTCTTCTCAAGTTTGAAAAAGTCATCTTCTATTAAAACTCAACTCAGCTCCAGACAAAACCCCTACATCTCCATTTTATTTTCAGCATAAAGAAGCTTTCTGACAAATTCTCAGCAACCCATTCCATACTTGATACCCTACACATCCACAGAGGATGTACTTAATGTCTTGTCACAGAAGAACCCAACTAAATCCTAGCCTTCTCTTTAAAACTTAAGTTTTAAGTAGGGAACTAAAACTAGTATTTGCCCAGACAAAGTTGACATACTACAATTATTGGGGCTGAAGGAGAAGATTAGACAAATTTTTACTGGCAGTGGTAATGTAGTAAAGTACTTTTCTGATACAAACTGGTCCCCTATTTCAGTCTTTACCTTGGATTTTCCTCTAAAGAAAATAAAGACCATCCCCTCATGCCCCTCTCCACACAAGTTGGCTCATACAGAAGCTTCAAAACTTTAAATGCCAAATTTTAAACAGGAAACTGCTCCTGTTCTATAAAAAAGGTCATTTTTGAGGTAGCTGGTTGAGTGCTTCTCCTTACAACCAAGTCTAACTCCATGTCACGGTCTAAACCAAAACTTATCACCAAGTAATTTGCCTGATAGCTTCCACACTTACTATTCCATTAACTGTGCTAAGGTTAAAAATGTGCTACAGAAGAACAGAGACCCTGTTTCATCACTGCTTTATCAGCCACAACCAGAATTGCCACCATTCTGACATGCACCACCACCAAACCCCCACGCAGCAGACAAAGTGCCCAGCAACTGACGTCCAGCCTCTCACAAACCCGTTACTGGTCAGAGTTAATCCAGCAACACAGAGGCTGCGGCTCAGAAGCTGGGTTTGAGTCCTACACAATAGTTCTGTCAACACTTCAGAGACCCCAAACCTGATTAATTACGTTTGTCTGGGACCCCTCTGTCCACCCAGCATATTGTTGAAAGCTGTTGAAGCAAGACAACAGTTGCACCCTCTTTCACACCAGGCGTAAGCCAAACTTGTCATTCCCTGTTTAAAGTGCCATTAACTGGCCAGATTTACAGCTCCTCCAGCCTCTCCAAGGCAGGTTGCTGGAATGACTTCTATTCATCCCTACAATTTGCCCCAAGTCACAGGGAAACTCACATTATTTTGCTCCTTCCAGCCCAGGTTACACAGAATATGGCATTTCATCCCAAAAGACCACAGCTCTGCTGAAGTCACTTCAAAGCCCACACAGGCACAAGAATTGCATGTTTGTTTCTGCTTCTTGTAACGTGAGCAGCAGCAGGAATTATACTATCATTCTAATCCTTTGATTTATGTATAGAAATCAAATGTTTAGGTATTAAGAAAACCAAACCAACCCCAAACAAAAATACAGAAACCACCCACCTGAAAACCCAAACCTTTAAAAAAATGTGACATTCAGTGTTACAGGAGTGGCTTAAAAGAAAATTCACTGCTATCCTTTCTACAGCTGGTCATTTACCAGTCTGTGTATCCTGGAACATCACTCTTTAAGCAGCAATTTACACGGTGACTCCACACTACATTCCTCTTTACAGACCTGTATAACTGACAATAGAAGGGATCTATCATGTGATTGAAATTTCAAAAAGGAAGAGAAAAATGCCAAGATGTCATTCAAATGTCTTCAGTAAACGTAAGCCATCCCCAAAGGGGTAAAAAAGTGACCAAGATGAAGCTGGTGATGGAGTCACCAGCCTCCGATGTTACTCAAACACCAAGGAAACCTTCCCATCAGTCTTCCAAGGGCTTGTGAATGGGGGTGTCATCCCAAACATCTTCCAACAACAGGCAAAAGTTACTCAAAAGAAATAAATTCAATAGGCATCTCAATGAAATAAATTGCACCTCATTTCCTAACAAATTAAGAGGTTAATCCTTTATGCTTCCAGACAGCTCATTATGCACGTAGAAATCTCTTCCTCTCTCTCAAGGCTTATTTCAAGTCACATCTGGCCTACACCACCAGCACAATCAAGACTCTGCTGGCCAGGTTATCTACACAAAAGGCAAATACCTCTTGTTTTGTTTTAATTTTATTCATGTTTTTATAGTTAGCTATTACCTTAATTTTATTCATGCCCTTTTTAGTTAGCTGCTACCTTAATGCTCACTAAATGCCCTTCCCTATTAGTTTTCCGAGGCTCCAAAAGTGGGTGGAACACACTTAAATTGATCTTTTTTTTTAAAAAAAAAAGATACCTTCTGAGATACCAAAGTCTCTTAATGCAGTCACCAAGAAGGACAAGCTTTATGCCCTTTACTCTTCTCTTCCCTCTCGTTCTGACTGATTAACCACGACCTTATGTTTAAAAATGCTACTCGGGTCAAACCCTTCTGAAGGTCTGGCTCGTCTATAAAGCACCAAGGTTAATCTTCAACAGATTCCATTACAGTCCCTTCAGCTATTCTAGCAATGCCGCTGAACGCGCTTCCTCCACAGAGCAGGTCTTTTTCCAAGGTGGTGTTAACTGTCTTGTTATTTTGAGAAAGCAGACTATGTCCTTTTCTTCAGCCCCCACATCCAACCCTTCTCATCCTGGACAACGTGGAGCCCAACACAGACTTTATCCACTCTGAGAACGAGGGGTATAAACAGCAGTTCAGCCGCTAAGCACAGCAACAAGCAGGCTTCTTTTTGCTGGGGTCAAGCTCAAGACATCCTTGCCCACCACATTTTTTTCCTTAGCAGCCAAAAGTCATTTGCACAGGAGAGGTCATGAGTTAACATGTCATCGTAAATGGTAGCCAAAATAGTTCTTCATTAGCCAGCCTTTAAGTGGACCTCACTTGGCTACCACGCAGCATCCTAAGAGACTTTGGACCATCACCTTTCTGCTCCAGAACACCAAGCTCAAGAATGAAACAGTATTTTAGAGTTGAAGCCAGCCAGAATCGAGACCTTCTTCTAAACAGGAGTGAGCAGGCACAGGCTCAGAGGTCAGTCCCTAAGGCACCAAAATTACTGTTTGCCACTCTCATCGCGAGGCTGAGAACTCTGCAAGAAGCAGCCAGCTAAGTCTGCACCTACTTAGCCAATTTATATCTAAAGAAGTGCAGAAACCCTTGGCTGGCTGTAGAGCACCTTCAGAGGGATGCCTTTGCAACAGCTAAAAAAAAAAAAAATCAGCTGTTACTATTAAAGCAAGCTGACAGTGATCTGTGCTAAAACATTTCAAATTTTCCTTTATTTTTCCTAACACCAGATCATAGTCTGATCATTTTTGGTATGTTTTGGTATGTCTTAAATCCAGTGCTAAGTCATGAAAATGGCTCTAACAGCCCTATTCCCCACCCCACACTTTTGCAGCAATACACAGAAAGCCCATAGAAAAAGTATCCTTGAAGTTATCTCCTCTGTAAGGAGCTGTGAGATCCAGGTTCTGAATGTACTACATATGTGCACTGTCTGAGGATGTATATAATACCAGCAGAATTCAGCATGAGCAAAGTCAACCAAACTGCTCTGTACATAAATCTACATCAAACACGCTATGTGAGCAGAATGACTTCTACACAGCTAACACTCCGTATCATAAATTTATATCAACACCATGCCAATGGTCAGGGAACACAGTTCTCATTCCTAGCTGGTCCAGATGTAATGACAGACATGAACAGTGCAGGTAAGCTTGAGGAGCAGATAGAGAAGCTCTGGAGAATCCTGCTGTGACGAAAGAAGCAGTGGAGTCGAGATCCAGCCTTTGCAGCTGCCTGCTCCGCCTCCCTCTAAAATTATCAACCTCTAAACCAGACTTAAACAAAGGAAACAAATGGGCACCCCACAGCCACCCCAGTCCGAAGTCCAGCAGAGGATAAAAGGCACAACCCCTGGCCATTATCCCTATGTTGACACAAATCTTTGTTATGGAGAATGACACAACAAAAACTCCACCCTGCCAGCAAAGCATTTTGCTCAACGGACTGGTTTACAACAGCGTATAAACCACCACAGCATGACTTGCCAGATCTCATCTGTCAACTGCCTTAGTCAACAGAAGCCAGTCTGGGTGAGAAAAGGAACTTCCCTCTCCTAAACCTTTTCCCTTCACCTGCACTGAAGCCAAGACAAGGATGAGGACTTGTACTGACCAGTGCCTATGATGGGCTCTCCAGGGAGCAAATCACTGCCCATCATCCCTAAAGAAAAGAGGATACCCAGTCTTCATTCACATCCCAAAGATCAGCAGCACATCACACAGCTTTTTCAAAGCAGAATTGCACATAACTGTATAAAACCAAACTAAAAACAGCTTCAAGAGGATTTAACATCAGGGACTCCATTACTTCATTGACTGGATCACAGCAGGAAAGGCTCAAAATGAAGTATTTTGCTTTCTCACCAGAAAGGATTAGTGCTAGATGAGTAAAACGTGGTATCTCCAAATATGACAGCTCTTCAGTCTTGAGCCCTACGCCCAGGACAAGATTTGGGATCCAGGTCCACAGCGATTAGGTCTCCCACTGAAGGACACAGAGATGCAAGTTCTACCACGTGTTCCCTGTGTGGTGCCAAGGGTTAAAATTCAGATGGCAGGTTCAGGCCCAAGGAGCTGCATCTCTGAACTGAATTTAGGTTCAGAAGGCTCATGCTGAGCTTTATGTCCCTCTGAATCCTGGGGTGACTCTTGCTCACTAAATGCCGATATTTGTATGAATAAAAATAAAGGGATTTAACAAATCTTGTTCCTGCACACAGTTGTCAAAAAATCTGACCTTTACAACAGGAAAAAGAGGGGGGATTTAAAGGTTTAAAGAAGAGGCAGTGGCTGCCTGATGTATAACAAACCTTTGAAAAATTATGAAGCAGTGAAAATCCCCTACAGGTCCCAACAAAATGTGTCCAATTTGCATTCCTGCAAGCCTTCCATACACACCACTCTGCTCCTGTGTGTACACAGGCAAATAAATCCCTAGGAATAATACAACTGGGACCTGAATCTGATCTCTGCTATATTATTGCTCCAGAGCTCCATTCCAACCTTCACAAACGGCTTTTTTTTTTGTTCCAGATAACTAAATCAAAGCAGTCCTGATAAGCTTTCAAAGCAGGGAATGTGAGGAATGGTTTAATGAATGTTACAACTCAACCTATTACAGACTACAGAGCATTACAGAAGATGACAGGAGGGGGGGAAAAAAGCATGTATGACACTCCATGTCTGGAAGTCTCATAAATTCAAATCCAGAAGCACCTGCCTTTCTAAGCCCCTTTATATTAAGCCCAACAAAAATTCAGTGCTGACTGTGCAAAGGGACATAAAGAATGGGAAGCGAGAAGAACTGTGTCAGGCAGATCCAGGGGTCTTCCTATTGCAAAGTTACATTAGTTTTAAGTTTGACACAGAAAGATTAGAGAATTAATGGGCTTACATGGGAAAAGACAAGGGGAAGAAAGCATAAACAGAAAGCAACAGCAAAAGAGAAAGAGGAAACACGAATCACAGAAGACAAAGCTAAAAAAATTTTTGGAAAAGCAAATTCTTTTGCAAAGCAGCTTCTGTGGCATTTACATTTGGCCCTAAGTGCTGTTTGAGGACTACAAGAAACTCAGGCAGCTTCTGCAGATATAAAAATTCAGCTACGCATGCACAGGGTATGCTTGAAAGCTCTGTGCCCCAGACCCAAGTTCTGCCTTGCTTTCATTGCTTTTTGCATCTCTCAGCATAAACGATACTTCTCTGAAAACCAAAAATAAGGTTGTAAATATTTATTTTGCAGTAGCCTGATGTAGCTAATAAAGTTCTGTGCAGTTTAAGGTTTTGGGCTCAGACTGAAAGATTAAATTAATCTAATATTTCACATAATTTTAATAAAGTGCAATTTCAGCTCACAAAATACCAGACATTAAGGTACCTCAGTGCGCACATGGCAAAGGCAATGACCATCTCCATTCTTATACAGATTGGAAGACTGGAAGGTGTTCAAGAGGAGGTAAAGAACAAAGTCACTACGTTCCCACTTAGATTCTGTACACCTACATGTCTATTTGCTCATGTCACCATCTTATTATGTGCATTCTTGTCCCAAAACCAGTAGCAAAAACAGTAAAACAGTTTAAAGGTTTCAAATGAAACAACTACCTTCTTACAACTAAACAGCTGAAATTATCAAAACAAGTTAACAATTCAGCACGTACTGCCTGTAAATAAAGCTTAAATACCATAAGCTTCCAGTATTACCCAGACAATTGCAACTGACTGTTGCAGAATGCAAAATATTTATACTTACAGAGATTAAATGCTTCCTATTTACATGACAACACCTATCAACACAGCTAGATGGGAGTTACATGTAGTTCTACAGCCATCCTGAATAAATCATCATGCAGACAACATCCAGAGCAAAGCCATTCTTATCATGGAACACAGTTCCAGAAGAAATCCCTGCAGAAAAAGCTCCTGTAGAAGAGTATTAACTGTTCTCATCACTTTCCTCACAGCAGAAGCTCCAAAAACCTCTATAACTTCCAGAATCGCAATCTCTGAGCATTTTCCTGGTTCTCTCTCGTTAAGGCATCTTTTTCTCTCTCCCTTCCTTCCAATTTCACCTAGCATAAATTATTATTATTATTCCTGCTTCAATTTCTAATCCACGTGGTTCCCTTACAACGTTGCAGAGCGCTCCATGCCAAGAGGTGTGTAATGACCAAAAGTAAGCAACAGAAACCCCTACTGCCTACTGCTTTAAAGACATTCAGTTATCTTGCTCACTAACAACTCGAAGAAAATGGATTACTTTTCACAGACTATGAATACTTGGGCTTTCTGCTCCCATCTCTTCACGTTCAGAAACATCAAGCGTTTGTGGGAAATTTAAACTCCGCTAACACACTAATACCCCATCCTTCTTATGCTTATTCAAACTAACACCCCTCCAACACTACTCAATATTTCATTGCACATAATACTTTACAATTTCAAAGCCCTTTACAAATAATCTCCTTGTGCTTTGGTCCTAGATTTCTTTCAAATTTAAGTAACTGCAATTCTTTTTAATATCAGAGACTGATTCTTTTAATACACTTTTAATGCACTGTCGACAATCTCAGTTTCTTGCTTTCAGTTCACAGCAGAACTCTGCCATTTTAAAACAAAATATAAGTGTTGGGGAAAGGAACAACATCCTTTTATTAAACTCTGGTAGACACTTAAGCAAATTTAATATATTCTGAATATGTTATGCTTGATTTAATTTCTGTTGCTAGATAACTGATTAAAAAATAGTTTGTTGCCATACCTACTGACAGTTGACAGAGAAAAACAAACAACAGTTTACCAGTACCAGGTGGTCAGACAACACAGGTGTCCTTTCAAGTGAAATTTCACCTGCAACATCAAGTTCAGCCTGTTCACTTGTATCTGTCCTCAACACAAGAAGAACACAGACCTGTTGGAATGGATCTAGCAGAGGGCCACGAAGATGCTCAAGAGGGCTGGAGCACCTCTCCTATGAAGACAGGCTGAGAGAGTTGAGCTTGTTCAGTCTGGAGAAGAGAAAGCTCCCGGGAGACCTTAGAGCCCCTTCCAGTTCCTAAAGGGGCTACAGAAGAGACAGGAGGGACTGTATCAAGAAGTGGAGTGATAGGACAAGGGGGAATGGTACTAAATTGAAAGAGGGGAGATTTAGATGTGATCTTCAGAAGAAATTCTTTGCTGTGAGGGTGGTGAGGCACTGGAACAGGTTGCCCAGAGAAGCTGCGGCTGCCCCATCCCTGGAGGGGTTCAAGGCCAGGCTGGATGGGGCTTGGAGCAACCTGGTCTGGTGGGAGGTGTCCCTGCTCAGGGCAGGGGGTTGGAACTCGATGGTCTTAAGGTCCCTTCCAACCCAAACCATTCCATGATTCTATGATTCCAGGGCAATCCAGCTACATGAAAAACAAAATGGAATAAAGAACTAGATTAAAAGGGCTTGGGCATCTGGCCAGAATGAAGAGAAACAGAGACTTTTAAGGACAGAGTTCAAATCTCAGTCGCTGGAAGCTGGAACACTTGGGATACAAGACATGGACGCAGGCAATAGCGCACCAAGAAGATGAACACAGAGCAAGCAGCACAGTATTTGGACCTGGTGCAGTCAGAAGAAACTGAAGGAATCCTGAGGGTTTCAAATATTTTTGAACACTACATTGACAAAAACAGTTTTCTCTACTTAGTCATGCAGGTTTTACTCAAAAAGAACAGAAACCCGTTTCTTATCCTACTGTTTGTAACTATGGAAAGTTTTTGGGCCACCTCTAGCCCGAATCAGTTGCATCCTCCAGCAAACTTTTTTCCTATAAGGCAAAGAAAATTCCAACATCAGTTTGGTTCTTCAGACTTCTGTGGTTCAAAACTGAAGCTTACTACACAGAAGCAGATTTTAGAAGGGACTCGGTGAAAATGTTAGCATTCACATAACACTTTTTACAACTACAGTTATTTACCCCCAGTGCCCTTGGAGACAAATTCTCTGCCTCCGCGCTGGCGTTGGTATGCGGTGCATCTGCTGTCCCCACCCCAGACACAGCCACATCACGGGGCAGGGGACCGAGAGCTCCCCACCACGAGAAGCAGTGTGTGACCTCTCAGGACAAGCTATGGAGGGAGCCACCCCTGCACAAAATTCTCAGGGGTTCCATCCTCCATAAATTCTGGAGCAAAGAGATGGAAAAAACAGCCCATTAAATCAAGAATATGCTGCAAATGGTAGAGATGAAGTTATTCAATGCTTTATGGAGAGAGAGAAAGCACAGTCAGGTATTACTGATGTTCAAGTAGGGTTTGGGGTTTTTTCCCCCCCTCTTCAATCCATAGTCATCTTCAACTTGGCTTGATAAACTTCAGGAAATCTATAATTTACTGTTCCATTTTCTACTGCTTGTATCAGTTAAGATTTTAATTGTCATTGCCCATGATTATGTCTTTCTGTATAGAATACAGCCTACACTCTCCTGTGCTTACATAGGCCACTCTAACACTGTTATTTCAATTTTCTCCACAAACAATGCACTTTACATAAAGACTTAGATCAATAGCACAATGGTTTGAGAAGCTTTATACCTGTGCCAATCAGCTTTTGCTGGAGGAAAACCTTGTAACTGTTGTTTTTCTACTCCTGCTCCTCTTCTACGTATCGGCTATCACCAAAAAAAAATTTTAGAATACAGGCTTTCGGCTCTTTTTCAAGGCAGTTTTTTTGTTTGAGGTTTTTTTGGTTGTTTGCTACTTGGTTGTTTTTTTTCTGGAACCATGTGGGCTAGAAACAATTTTGCACCAAAGCAAACATCAGCATTCTCCCGTATTACCATGCCATGAAACTCTGGGAGTTATTTTTCACGTTTGATGTCCCTGCATGTTTTCAAAAAGAGCTTAAACCTGAACAAAGTGCACGTCACTACGATCTAAACACCACAGGATGTATCAGTATCAATTCTCCACAGCTACTTCAATCAATTTTACCATTTCTGGTGATACTCCCACCATAAGAACATACAACAACTCACAGAGCAAATATGTCAGATCCTGCTGGTACCTTCGCTACACTGCAAGAAAGAGGTGAGTCTCAGAAATATAGGAAATAGTTACTCAGACGACAGACAGACAGCACTTCCTTTCCCAGAACAATCTGTCTCCTGCCCTGACAACCCGTTCCTGCTATATTTACCCCACCAAATTTTGCCAGTGATATATTTCCAGATGCACTTGAGCCACATGGCCCTGTCAGTCAGCCCAAGCACAGAGGAATCCAAGCAGAGAGCAGCTCCTAGAAATCACTACAAGTTAATCCATGCTTCCTCTCTTGCTCGCCTTTAGAGCTAAAGGAGACAAAAATGTGTAAAGCATTATTCTCAGTTTATTTTGGAAGCAGTTGTGGGGACAAGAGGTACTTCATTTGATACAGCTATTTACTTCTGCTGCTTTCTTTACGGCTGACAGACACCTGAACAGTACCAAAAAAAATTTAAAAATCTGAAGCATGCAGTTAAAAATAACCGGCTGTTTCAACCAATTAATACTGGGTGTCTAGAAAGAAACTGTAAGGCTGGCTGAAAAAAGGCGAGATGCTAAACAAGGAGCCTACAGCTCTGATCTGCCGCGGGAGAGCCAATTTTCTGGCAAAAGGCAACACAGATCAAGCAAGAAAAATCAGTTCTAGATCTCAGACAGCACAACTTAAGAATGCTGACTAGCTAAAATGAGTTGGGGAGCAATAAGAATAGGATCTAATGAAAAGCTAGCCTTCCAGTATCTGAAGGGAGCCTACAGGAGAGCTGGGGAGGGACTCTTGGTCAGGAAGTGTAGTGACAGGACAAGGGGTAATGGTTTTAAATTGGAAGAGGGGAGATTTAGATTAGATATTAGGAAGAAGTTCTTTACTGTGAGGGTGGTGAGGCACTGGAACAGGTTGCCCAGGGAAGCTGTTGATGCCCCATCCCTGGAAGTGTTTAAGGCCAGGTTGGATGGGGCTTGGAGCAACCTGCTCTAGGGAGAGGTGTCCCTGCCCAGGGCAGGGGGGTTGGAACTTGATGATCTTTAAGGTCCCTTCCAACTCTGACCATTCTATGATTCTATGATTTCTTCTGAGCTAAGCCACTTCACTGTTCCAACAATTACATTCTTCCTACATTCTGTCATACACTTCTGGTCTCAAGCTATCTCTTCCAACCCTAACTGCACAGCCAGGTTCTTTTATTTTCCTAATTTTATAAAAGACTTAACAAATGACTTCTGATAATTATCTTAGCACTTGCTGAATTTCTAAGTTCCTTTGAGCAAAGGACCAAATAAACTCTCTTCCCCACCTCCATCTTCATAATTTTAAAAGATGTGCTTCACAGCTCCTACCTCAATATTGCTTCGATTCCAAAGTGTGTTTTTTGAGATTAATGCAGTGGAGAGGAAAACCCAAAAAACTAAAAAACATAAACCAGCAAAGCCACTTATTAGCCATAAAACTTTGTCATCACATTGGTGGCCGGTCAGTGGAACCCAGGTGTTTCTTCAGTTCTAGGTACTATGAGCCTTCCAGAGAAGGAGACGGGAACTAAATCAGTGATGCAACAGGAAGAAGTGAACAGAGGAGCTGAAAGGGTTTAAAATTGTAAATATCCTTCCTTTGGCTCCCTCCTCCCCTTTTCTGGAAAGCGCAGACAGGCAGTTTCAACCTTTCCACCGTTTATTTAACTGGCTTAACAGAGGGTCCTAACAGGTCACAAATAAGCTTTTTAAATAAAAAGCACGAGTTGAAATCAACTGTGGATATATCAAAACTCAGGGCCAGGCCATTTTTATTACTCGAGGTGGAATTAAAAAACACTGCAGCCTTCTTTTAATAGCAGATCCACCTAACGAGGCCTCTTGCAGCTTAACTGAACGTAGGCAGTTCCTCAAAACAAAAGCACTTTTGACCCATTCTTCTAAAACAGACAAAAAACCACCTAGGTTTGTATCCAAACCCAGTACTGCTTAAGGACAAGTACATCCTTTAGAACAGTAGAGATTATTTTCGCTACAGCATTAAAATTTTTAAATGTTTTTGCTGGAAAGATTATTCCTGCTTCCTCAAACTCTGCATATTTGTACATTTTCTGGTACTGTTTCCTTTTCAAATCTGTAACACTAAAACACTTTTCAAGCCCCCGGCTGGCACATCATGCGAGAGGAGTGGAGACCAGCAGAATCAGAAAGAAAAAGCATCTTACGGGTGGCACTGAAAGATGTTAAAAAAAAAAAGAATAAGAAAAAATACTGGCGGGTGCTGTGTAGGATCAAGTGAAATGTGGGCAAAATAGGGACTGCATTACATGTGAGAGTTTATTAGCAGCCTCATACAGCTGCTCAAATTCAGGCATCTAATAGGGGGATGTGAACAGCTGGTACCATCACCTGCTGCTCCTGCGGAGTGAAAGGCAGCGTGTGACCTTCCTTCCACTGAGCACATGGGTCCCTGCATGCGAACGAGGACCAGGACGGGGCCACGAAACTCAATAGCATCCAGAGCTGCCATCCAAAAAAGAAACTGCACAACGGAGAATGCACTTCACTCTCAGGTTTTTCACGGACTGCTAGGAAAAGCGCAAAGGGAGAAAACAGTTTGTGAAATCTAAGTCAATGCTGCCTCTGACATGAAGTTTTAATAGTCAAGTACCAAACCATCACATTAAGCATTCAAGGATGCCCATGATGGTTCTCCCCCCTCATTATTTAATAATACATTTCTTCAGCAATTTTTTTTTCTCTGAAGAAAATACTTAATTTTTTTTTCAGTTCCTGAACTACCATTCAGCTACTCTGCTCGAGTTGCTCCATTGCTTCCTACAACGTCTGAATCTTCTAATTTCTTCCTCTCCTTTGTTTTCAACGCCCTTCACAAAGACTTTTCCCCAAGAAAATGTTACTTTTTTATTTACCAAACATGGATATTTCTTCCCTTACGTTCTTAATGAAGCAGAAGCCTTCGTGATGAAAGCATTCAGACTCCTGTATCATGCAAAGAAGTCATGGGCTTTGAGAAAAGTTTGCTGTTTAGAACTTACCTCTTTGCCAACCCAAAACATTTTCCTACAGTATCACAGTACTCCGCTTTCAACTGAAAAAGTCTCTTCCCTTTCACCATATTTTAACAGACTGATAAATATTTGAGCAAATATATTTCCTAGACCTTTGTGTTCATCACCGACAATGCCATCAAAGTAAATATTCCTGGGACTGTGTTCTCCCACTCCCTTCACATCTGAAGTGGTAATTTCATCCTGAGGCAGCATGTATTTGAAAGAGGGGAAGCACAGGAGTGAAATCTCATAGTGCTTGTGAGATCTTAACTCTAACCGGAACACACTTGCACTTCAGACACTGAAAGCCCAGATGTTTTAACTAAGAGCTGAGCGTGCAAAGAAACCACCGTATTTCTGAACGACAAATGTGAAAACCAGCTACTGATGTCTCCTCCCATGCTGCCATGACAGCCATCCTAGTTATTACAGAACTATTATGGGCCACTATAAACTGTCTAATCCCGCTTTGAAGAAGATCCAAGTTCCTAAGTGCAGTTACTAAAGATGCTTACGCGAGCAACCACGTTTTACCAGGGCCACTCCTTTTATTTCTAGAATAAAGCCCCTCCCCCAGGGTACAACCAGATCTAACAGACCGTTTGCCTTCAACACGCCAGGATCAAGATAACAACCACATCTTGATTTATTTCAGTGATATCTCATATCTACATTTTGCCACCCAATTTATTTAAGAAGTTAATCTTGAGGTTAATGGAATCTAATTCAACAGCCTCTTGGCAGGTTCATCACCGCATCAAGAAAAATGACAATTTCCTGAAAAGTAACGGAGCACAAAGACAGATTGTAATAAAAAAAATGCCTCCCATGATTAAGTTAACCATGATCAAGAGAAAAGAGCATTGTTCTGAAGTCTCTCACTTAATTTAAGCAGCACACACACCAAGAATTACTTATAATCATGCAAGCATTCAGACTCCTGCACCAAGCAAAGGCAGCACACACTTTCTGGCAGGCTGCTCTGTTCAGAATTTACTGTTTCAGTATGGCTGGGAAAAAGTTTCAGCTACTGCTACAAGGACAGAACTGGAAATCAGAACTTCTGAAGTGCTTATGTTAGGGTACAGATAGAGGATCAAACAAAGAAAGTCCTCCCAGCACTGAAGAATGTCACATATTCCATTAACAAGCATTAAGCAATTGCACCCCTTGAGTATTACAGTTGTGTAACCGTGACCATGGTGCAAAGCACACCAGCATAAGCTGTCATGGAAAGAGTTTTTATTCATCTTAACAGGATGGCAAAGGCTGCTATCACCCCAAACTTCATTTCCATTGCATATATGTGTGAGTTCCTACCCATCATGCTTTACTTTTATATTTCCACACATCTCACATTGTCTTTTTTTTTTTTTTGTCATAATGTCTCACCCTGTTCCTCAGCTGTCCCGTCACTACACATCTCCTCTACACCTCCTCTTTCTTTCACAACATGCTTGATTACAAAAGCAGTTTGAACTGACGAGTTTTAACTTCACAATCATACCATGCAAACAGCATGGACGCATTCATTCCATGAAGCTCAAGCAATGAAGAGTCTCTGCCTATCCATGCCCTTCAACTTGAAGCAGAAATGTCCAAATACAATTAGGACTTCAAAGCAAGAACAGGTTCCTTTAACGCTTCCAACCGCATTTCCAAGTCACAGGGACACAGTACATCAATACTAATGGAGATCTATCAATTTTTCTGCAATAAGTATGACTAGTTGAGAAACACTCCTTCTCAAGATGGGTTTAATTTCCTAGTTTTGTGATGACATGTACTGATTCACTGGCCCTAGAAGATTTACATATATTTAACTCACTCATGATTTAACTTTCTCCACTGTATTAAAGAATTCACAGAAAGTACCTGTTGATAGCACCAATATTCCAGTTATCTAATGTACTCCAAACTCATCCACGAGATGACATTTCCATCCCTTTCACCTCAGAATCCATCATATCACAAGATCTCAGGCCCTGCCTTTAAGCCACTGTATTATAGACAACATACACCAAACTTTGTTTCCTTCACAGCTTTCAGAGGGGCTGTAAAACAACTTAAAATCACGTAATCTAAAAGATGACAGTTTTCATACAACTGCAGGCAGCTGTGAGTTTTATAGCTCTTCCCTAAACAGATCTGCTCTCCCGTGTAGTTTTCCAAAGGCAAATTACAGTAGTGGGACATTGATCATCCATGTGAAATTTTTTTTAAGAACTTACAATGAGGAGTTCCATAACATGCAGGAAGAATTTTTTTCTGATGATTTAAAACAAGCAAACCCCATTCAGCAATAATCTATTCCACAACACTCAAGACAGCACAGTTACCCTAAAAAGAAAAAGCTCTTGCAGGTTTACCCTAAAGACAGAAGCCAACAACTGCACATCCCTCACTATACCCATTCCCTGAGACCAATCAACTTGCTTTTTTAATCACAAAATTCTGCATTACTCTGCTACTTTTACACCTACCTTTAAATTCCTCCCCTCTCTTCTTGCTGGCTTTTGTCTTCCACTCTAATTATCAAGAGAAGTAGCACTTTGTCACACATCCCTGTGCTATTCCTGAAAAAAGGACATTTTGCCCAATTGAATCTTCTTTCAAATCTCCCCTTCAAATCCACATCTTGCTACAAACCACATCAGGAACCAGCAAACGATGGTGTGTTTGAAGGAGAAAGAAAAGTAGTCATTAAGAAAAATCCTCAAGTGTTTAAAAACTTTGTATATTTAACGACTTCTCCCTGCTTCCACCCTCTTAAGCTACGAACTCTTTGAGGTGAAGAATGCTCCGATATGGTTGCTGTCTATGTATGACCAACGCTTCTTGGCAGTTCTGGTACACATTATGCAACTATTTAAACATGCACCTGCACTTTCTGAGACAAGGTATTGCTTCTTTGAAGTAAATCCCCCTTGAGAGATTGTTTTTAACAGGTTAAATGGCAGCAGTTTAGCGAGAAGAAGGTTAAAAGAAGGAATGGTGACAGAAGAGCTATATATTTAATAAACTTCTACTGGAATTCAGCAACTTCATGTATATTTCTACACAAAGAGGGGTTTTAATCATAGAATCATAGAATGGTTAGAGTTGGAAGGGACCTTAGAGATCATCAAGTTCCACCCCCCCTGCCATGGGCAGGGACACCTCTCCCTAGAGCAGGTTGCTCCAAGACCCATCCAACCTGGCCTTAAACACTTCCAGGGATGGGGCAGCCACAACTTCCCTGGGCAACCTGTTCCAGTGCCTCACCACCCTCACAGTAAAGAACTTCTTCCTAATATCTAATCTAAATCTCCCCTCTTCCAATTTAAAACCATTACCCCTCGTCCTAATATAATGCAAATAGCCTTAACATCTCTTAATTGGCCACAATTCCTTTTAACATATCTTGACCAAAACAAAGACATCATCATCAAAAAAACCCCTGGAATAAAATGTCCACGGATGGCTTAAGAGGCACCTTAACTTCAGCAGAGCATCTGGTACTGCTTTTCTACCAAATCAAACTGCAATTTATTGCCCTCTAATGTATGTACATTAGGCCATTTCCTTTATGGCTCCACTTCACACAGAAGCAGTAACCGAAGGAAATAATGGAGTGCCCAACAAGTGGGAGAAGTAATTGCTCAACAAGCGTGGAACAAGGGAGAGTCAGTCGCTCACCGTGCACATGTGGCAGCTCTTCAGAGTCCAGCCCTTCAGCGGTAACAGAGGGCTGGTGTTACAGAACAACCCCACTGGTGGGAACTCTGCCAAGCGACAGCCAGGAGCGCTTGTCCATCTTGTCCTTGGGTCCTTAAGGATTAGGCAGCAGGAAACAATTCCTTCCAACAGCACCACCTCCTGCCTGTACCTGCCAGTCATCAGCCACGCACAGATGAAGACCGTTAAGCTCTGAGCTCTACTCTTAAATTGCACCCGAAGAACTGTATTTAAAGGATGGTTTGATGGTATCACAAGGGTGGTGGTAGCCTGCAAGAGGGGCAGTTCAGATGCCCTGATGTGAGACAGAAACCCAGAAATATCTTGTGTGAAGACCATCTTACTGGGTTCATCAGGTTCTTTTTGCTTCAGATGTTCCCAGAGTCACTCCACAACTTTTAAACTTACTCAGGAAGTTTCTCACTACTCAGAAACACAAAATAGAAGATGAACATAAGAGCTAAAAAATTACCAAATTAAGGAGTTCAGCCTTTTCTGCCTGTTCACTCTTAGATATAAAATCATAGTATGGTATGAGTTGGAAGGGACCTTAAAGATCATCTGGTTTCATCTCCCACCAGAGCAGGTTGCTCCAAGCCCCATCCAGCCTGGCCTTGAACCCCTCCAGGGATGGGGCAGCCACAGCTTCTCTGGGCAATCTGTTCCAGTGCCTCACCACCCTCGCAGCAAAGAATTTCTTCCTGAGATCTCATCTAAATCTCCCCTCTTTCAGTTTAAAACCATTACCCCGCATCCAATCCCCCTGCCCTGAGCACGGACACCTCCCACTAGGCCAGGAGACCAGGTTGCTCTTATCTATCTACCAAAGATCTACTATAAGATCTTCTATATAAAGCTGCAACAGTTTAAAGTTCATCAGTATTTGTTATTTCCTAGTAAGTCCAAGCACTTCCTGCAGAAATTCAAGATATAAATCATAAATAGAATACAGCACTGCTCGTATCTGCAAAGTGCAAAATAACAAGCGCTGCAGCTATACACATATTGCACATCCATATAATCTAATTCTTACACTTCTTTAAAACAAAAAAAAATATTTTTTTCTGATAACTTAAGTAGATCACAATGAATATCTCAGATTCTATTCAACAGCACTGCAACAGTATCAAGAACAGGACACACATTTACGTTGCTACTCATTCACCACTTTTTAAATCTAGATCTTTCAGAAAAAGCCCAGACATTAATCCCAAATCAGGATAAAATTCCTGTATTGTTTTATACAAATATCAGGGTTTTCCCCTAAAAACTGAGTTTCCAGAGCTCAGACGAGAGAAAATGAGTGTGCAATCAAATCTACATACCAGAAAACTGATGGCTACAGTAACAAGTATATTAAGTCAGTACACTGGGCAAAGGTTCTCTTACGGTTACAGTCATTTGACCTTTAGCCAGCTCTTAATGCCCCAGCCAACCCTCTAAAGATGGAGATTTGCAGCAGCTTCTTGTCTGAAATAAGCCATGAAAAGATTCTTCTGAACCCACTGTACAAGCATTCATTTAAAATGTCATGAATGTGCATGAAATCAGAGTGCTTCTAACAGCTTACTTTGCAGCTTCTGTTTAAATGCACTAACTCTGAACCACCAGAGGATAAAAGGACTCAAACCTTCCAGTCTGGCACTCATGGACCTAAAACATACACAAGCACCTCTTCACAGGTGTGTTTACCTAGTTTAAACCTTATTTAAATAGATTCTGGATGCACACACTTTCCACAAACACCTGCTTCTCCCACTGCAGTGCTGACTTGTACAAGGCAGTTGTATTCAGCCAGTTTCTGTCCTAAAGCCATCCTACACACCAGTAAGCAGCACTTCAGTCGCGAAAATCCTGGTTACAGACTCATCCACACACACCCCAGTCAGAGCAAAGCCCAAATTCTGCAATGAGGAAAGCGACTCCAGAAGTACCTGCTCTTACCTCTACATCCCACTGGAACGGTCTGAAGACCTCAACACCCACAGCGAGATTTAAGGAAACCAAATCCTCACTACATCATGGAAAAGCTCACAATTAATTCACGTTTCCAGCCCTTTGTGGTTGTAAAAGCTCTCCCTGGTGAGCTCAAGAGCATCCTAAGCTGGAAACACTCATGAAAGAGAAGATGCTCGGTTATCACTGGATGTCAAAAAGAAGCTTCCTTTCTTTGACCTAAATCTCTAACAAAACTGACAAAATGAACAAGTATTTTCAACATCCAGACACATTTTCTAGAGAGTCAGCTGATTTTAAAACGCAGTTAAATGGAAGTTGTGGTGACAGTTGACCCTAGATCCAAACTTGTATCAATACTAATGCTTCCATCACTTTATAATAACCTTTGAAGATGGAGTCATAATTCAATTTTGCATGCATGGACAAGGCCTGACAGTCACTGCTTCCATATGGCTGTAACTCAGAACACAGATTTTTTTGCTTTTTATAAGCACTGGAAATACGAGACACCACATCAAACTCAGGGTTATGGTACATATCTTACTACAAGCAGCATTCAGCTATTAAATTTATCTTGGAGGAACTTATGCATCACCCAAGACAACAGAACCTCTATTTTTCCTTTCAGTCTTTCAGGCAACTACTGTTGATAATAATGAAATACACACAGCCCATAGATGTACAAAAATGGCACATAAGAAACCAAGTGATAGTGGATCAAAGTGAACCTGCTGTTCATTTACAAATTATTAAACTGTTTTTGTAAATCTACATAAAATTGCCACAGAAATTAAGTTTCTCTGTCAGAATTTTAAAGAGTAACATCATTCCATGTGGTTCAGGTCCAAGGCCCTTAGCTGGGTGTGCTAAACCATGGAACTGAAGTTACGAGTACCATAATCATGGGGTTGTATGAGCTGAGCAACATCATCTTCTCCAGATGCTTCCTTCAAGAGCCCATTTAGATGTTACGACGGGATGGGATACCACTACTTAGTTGCAAGCAAGCACTTACTGTTTTGGTAATCAAATAAAACACATTTATGTAATTTAGTTACTCTTGAGGAGCAATACTTTGAAATGGGTACCTTTAGCTGCCAGAGGCAAACGGTGCATCTTTATACCCTTGACCAGGGTATTTCAGCATCTCAGTCACGACAGAGTTAATACCCACTAGCTCAGAGGAGAACAAAAGGTACTCCACTGCAACATGCCTAACATTTACATTGCCTCTCTTTGCTCATTAAACAGGTTTTGGTTAAATAATGAACAAACTGTATTACAGACTCCGATGAGAATTCCAAAATTATAAATCAACTGGTAAAGCCCAGAGGAGAATGAAGGGAGTGGGAGGGAAGGAAGGATAATATTGACTAATATAAAGGGCGCAGCTTGACAGTGGATATTCCTGCCACACCTGATCAAACATGCTCCATGGGGGCGGGGAAGGGAGGGCGAGAGCAAGAGGGGAGATGGGACAAGGCAGCCTGAAATTTGCATCCGGAACAGATTAAAATGGGTTCTTGGGGGATTGAGAAAATACATAATATATATTACTATAAATGCAAAATTGTACTAAAAGCTAACTCAAATGTCAAAGATTACAGCTTGAATAAATTTAAATATAAAAGCAACGTGTTTCCATGAGCTAATGAAAGAGACATGAAAGGAAGGTCTAGGCAGGGAAAAAAAGACAACCCACCCATAGAAAACCCTAAGCTTGGACTTTTCATAGCCTGGAAGATGAGGCAGGAGACTCTAGATTGTTCAAGGTATTGCCTGGGAACCAGTCCTTGTCTAAAACTGGGGGGAAAAAATGGAGCACAGCAGCAATGTCCTATCTCAAGACACCAGGCTGTAAATAGCAGTCACTGAAGCTGAAACTTCCTGCTTAAAAGACCCCCACATAGTCCAACCAACATGCTATCATCACCATATATAAGCAACTACTACACGATGACTAATATTCACAGGGAGCCTCTGAATCTCTCAGTACGTTAAACTTCGCTTTCTCTAACACAAGCAGATAACAGGCTTGCACTTTTTCACCCAAAAAACTCAACAGCATGTTGGATCCAGCTACTCCAGATAAATGGCCGGTCCCTGACATTTACTCATACAGCATTTATTTGACCATCCTGACATTCCCTGCTCTTGTTGATGAGAGGAGGTATTTGCATTAATGGCAAAGAACTTCAAGAGTCTTATTTTAAAGAGACTTTCATCTCATAGCAGGGAGAAAAGGAAAATTTCTTCCCAGCACACGTGTGGTGGCTGCATGTGTTTCCTACAGAAGAAAAGTGAGCTTACAAAAACACTCACAAACCCAGCCTGTCATGTAGCCTGGGTACAAGCACAACATGTAGAACAAAGACATTATCCAGAAATCCAAGCTGTGCAGGAACACCCCAAGATGATTCGGGCTGGAAGGGACCTTGGGAGATCATCTAGTCTCATAGATGTCATGGCCTGACAGAAGAGTCCTGATCACTACCAAGGGGAAGTTAACCTGGCAAAGAAAAGTAAAAGCATTGCACTTGCAGCCACAGAAGAGGAAGGAAAAAGGGCTTAGAACTGGCATGTGTCCTTGGCACATCTCATAGAAGGGGTACTTCTAGGGAACTACTTTTTATGGGATTCCAAACTCAGCACTGACACAAGAACAGGTGCAGTTGGCAACCAGGAATGCAAGGAGTCCATCTCAAACTTGAGCGCGGTTCTGAACGCTTGCTATAATAAAGGACCCAGAAATAAAGCTTACTTTCAAATATTACAATCAGTAACACAAATCCTAGGAAGAAGCAGCAAAATGCTACATGCAGCTCAGTATTAGCCTCACTTCCAGACTCCCAACGTAACACTTAGGCTACATTTAATCACTCCTGAACGCAAAGAGGGAAAACAGGGGGCAAAAGTGCAGAAAAATCCTGGTCAGAATACACATCACAGCCCTGTGTTCTACTTCTGCAATCAGTATACATTTCCAGTTCCTTTCAGTGTTACTGGTCACAAAATACGCCCTTCACTTCAGGATTCAAGAGACCCAAATAGGAAGTAAAGTCTGTGCCTCACTTAAAACTGATAACAACTGATGAAAAGCAACAAACCAAAGAATGTGAGGAGAAAACAATAACAGCAGGCTACTTTCCCCCCATCATTCACAGATCAGAAAGCATAAACAAAGCACAGAGAGACTACATAAACTAATACACCAGATTTCATATATTACTACAAGTTGCAGTATATTGAAGAAACATGTGTATTTATATTTAAAAAGTGTGTGTACACACACACAAATATATATATACACACATATATGTGTATCTCCAGATAGCTGCAAGCAGTGGTATTTGTGGACTCGTTTATGTTGGTATTATTTGTCTAAAATTATATACATATTTGCTCTTTTCTTGTTACTCAATATATATGACCTCTGGATAGTAAATGGGAGAAACAAGTACACCTGTACATTTCTTGGCATGTACCCTGGTAGGTACAAATACCTGCTGATTTCTGCATAAACTTACCTGTTATATTATTCAGCACTTCTTTTAAGAGGCTAAAGCTATGCAGCAGGGGATCCCTTTCTTCATCCTATAGGTTATACATAGGAAGAAAGTCATTAATGAGGCAAAACATATTCCTGAAGGTAAATAATAACAGGTCTGTAAAGACCTCACCCTCATGTTGACTTCACCACTGTGAGAACATTTTACTGCATCAAAATCAAGAGAAGCATTTTTATTTTCCTGCTAGTGCTCCCCAATGTCACACAGCTCAAATGTCAAAGCACAGGTTCAAGTCCGAGCATCCTGGCTTGGTTTTATTGTCCTTAGAAGTATTTCTGATTAGCCTTCTGCTGTTCAATAAATTTCAGAGCAAATCTACCTCGTACCATATTGAAATGGCTCATCTGGATTTGCTAGAATGTTAATCTATGCAGATTGTAATGGGAACAGAAATACAATGACATTTGGTGCCATTAAAATAACTTGAAGACAGAACCACAGAGCAAAATTTATATGAATAGCTGCATCCTTTAGCCTGAGTCTATCTTTACAATATTAAAATAAGGAGAAGCAGCAGTTTCTCCAAGCTGTGTGCATCCACAGCCACACCTCCTGTCGGGTGGCAGCGAGTGCTAATGAAGAAATGCCTGGTAGAGGGAAAAAGGGCCCTGCCCTTTGACAAACTGAAACCACTTGTGCTGGATGACAGCCATCTGCTATTCACGTGATGTTCTGAAGCACACCACAGACACAGGGCACCACATGCATATATTTACACTGCAGAAGCCATAAAGTGACCAATGCATCATTAGACTTGGAAACACTGTATTAATGGCTTTTAACAAATCAGGTTTCAGTCAGGAATATGGCCAGCAGTCAGAAAACAGAGCTAGAAAAAAAAAAAAGAAGACACTACACCAGATGAAAAGTTTAAAAATGCCCTATATATAATGATTTCCCCAAATTTTAATTCCTGGCTTTCATAGGATGGTTTGGGTTGGAAGGGACCTTAAAGATCATCGAGTTCCAACCGCCCCGCCATGGGCAGGGACACCTCCCACTCAACCAGGTTGCTCTTGATAAAGACTGTCTTCTCTAAGAGGGCAAAAAAGATATAGGAAAACATTGTGCTAAATAAAATAACGCTATATATTCAAAATCCCTGACATACCAGGGAATAAAAGCCTAAATGAGATAGGTTTGTTTTTTACAGGGTATACAGATAGAAGATTTCCAGCTTTGTGCCTCTTAACAGTCACTGGCACACAAGAAACCAAAACTGCTCAGTGTGAAACACAGAAAGTTATTCCAACTTTACTTATAGAAGTACTATAATGAGTACTAAAAAAAACAAACAAAAAAAAACCTGAGGTGCTTGTCTGAAGCCTGGTGGTTTCTGCCACAGGTTGAACAGGTAGCAACGATTCAAGGTCACATACCAGATGTGTGTGAGTGCTCCACCGGGCATTTCGCTTGATGGCTCCCACCACCGCGTTGATTTCACCTTGTACAATGTAAATGTTCTTATCCACCATCCTGACGGTCCTGAAAATAAAAGTAATAGAAATCAATCTCCAGCCCCTCAGAATCATTCTTTTCCTCAGATAAAACATCAAGTTGGCCCTAGTCAAGCAGGAGGCCTGCAGAGATGCAAGAAACTCTTTCAGATCTTTGTTTTGGGCATGCGGATAAATAGTTATTTCGTCAAAAAGATGTTTTTCCACAAAGTGTGCTTTCAAGGCCACAAGAGCAGACAGTTAGTTGTAACAGGGCATCTGTGAAGCAAGAGACAACTTTGCCAAGGCACATTCCTTGTCTTTTTTTCCAGTCTATGCAAGTTCACAGCAAGATAAAATGTTGGGGTACCAGGACAGACACCCATGACAATGCAATAACACGCGCATCTCCAGCACTTGCACAAAGTCCCGCAGCTCTGCACACAACACAAAGCCAATCTTGTACTCTGCTAAATAAGGATCAGTGGCTCAAACAAGCTGGCCAGAGCTAAACTCTTTGGGAATTTCAACTTTGACAACATAAAGTAATTTATAACAGATGTTGATTTCACACTCAATTTGTGAAAAAAGCTTTCAAGAAAGCAGGCAAGTCAAAAAAGTCACGGGTAAGATCCCGCAAAGAATTGAGCAAAATCAGAGACAAAACTGAATGGAACATGGGGAGAAAAAGTGAGACATTTACTCTCATGTGGCAAACATTTACTCTCATGTGGACTCTCATGTCATAGAATCATAGAATGGTCAGAGTTGGAAGGGACCTTAAAGATCTTCAAGTTCCAACCCCCCTGCCATGGGCAGGGACACCTCTCCCTAGAGCAGGTTGCTCAAAGCCCCATCCAACCTGGCCTTACCTACAGGGATAACCTAAAACTGATGCACCCAGAGAGAGACACAGAAGAGGGAGCAAAAATTTATAAGGAAGAAATATTTCTAGTTGTCTGAGAAAAAGAAATGAAGAGCAGATTACTACAGGATTCTTCTCTCTGTGTATCTGGGCTACAACTCATAGTCAACCATAAAGAAGTAAGAATGAAGGGGAATGAAACGGCTGTTCAGAAAGAATAAACAGGTCAGATAAAAAAGCCAGAGAGTCTGATGATACCATGTCTGCAAACAAGGATTTAGTGAAATGGTAGCCAAGTAATGGGACCTTTTTCAGAAGTTATAAAAGGAAAATGAGGAATCCAGCTTGAAATCACAACCGGCCATCCATAGGGAAGCAAAAGACTGAAAACAGATGAAACATGGATGATAACACTTCAGAAATCAGACAAGCTCATTTAATGGACTCAGCTGGGGAGGGAGGGCAGGGGGTAATAAAACAGAGAATACAAGAAGGAATTTTGCCCATGGAGCAAAAGCAAAGCTGGAAGGAAACTGTTCTAGTCTATTACTCTGGATCTCAGAAACACCACCACAGAAATTCTAGATCTGTCAGGCTTCACATTAACTAGGATGTCTGAATTATCAACAACACTTCAAATATACAAATATCCTCTGAGTAAAGAGACTAATTTGCTTCAAGACTCTGTAAATTATGGAAAGAGAGCAAAATATTACAAAAACATACCTTATCAAGGCACAGTATCAGATTTGTTGGGGGTTTTTTATGTTTGCAATAGGGTGAATAACCTTTAGGGCAAAACAGAAGTCTTTTTTAATACAGGGACTGCCATGACAGACCAGATCAATCATTTATCTCATTCACTATTGGGTGATTCAGAAAAATAAACAAATAGTTCTAGCAAGTGGTTTGCTTGTGCCCTGGAGAACAAAGGTTTATATCCTCCTTCCACAGCTGTTTATAACAGAACCACAGATATTCTTCCTACTCATGTGTCTAATGCTTGAGAGAAGTGTCCACCCTCAACAGAAACTTATTCCATATGTTATATACAAGCCTGCACTAAAATATTGCATAAAAACACCCTTGATCACTTTTTTTTCTCCTTTTATATATTGTCTTTGTTTTAACACAAGGCATTAATGGGAGATTTTCTCCACCATGTAAAATACATCATTTACCTATCTCTTCCTTCAGTAATTCCAATATTTTCCATATTTCTGCACAGGCAGTTTCAGGAATCAAAACTCTGGTCCACAGGGGCAGTTTTGGGGAAATACTTGCTACATTCAAGTTTGTCAAAACCCAAGTTCACCCTGTGTTCACTTTAACAAACCGAGATTGAGCACATAAGCTCCAAATTGCCATTCCAGATATTTAGCAAACTGCCACGGAAACGAAGGCTCCTCCAACATGATCTGGAAAAGCACATAAAGATATCACAGAAATATTTGTCACACACTGTGCACATACACAGATACACAATATTTCTGCCAATATTCAAGGTGATGCCAAAACTTAAATGCTGTTTTGCATACTCCTGAATATGCTTGTAGAAACTCCTCTACTTTTAACCTAAAAGAATCAAGACAGAAAAGCTTGTTAAACTCAGTCCTTCCTCTATGTTTTAGTCTTCCTAAACCTGGTGGTATCTCCAAGCAGCAAAATATGAAGAAGACAGACACAAGCTTCCAATGCACACCTTTTCCTTTTAACCTGCTGGGAAACGTGTCTGTTACCAAAAAATCCATGCTGCGTGGCAAAGCTCTCCTGCCACATTAAAACTGTGCAAACTTAAAGAGATTTTTTTGGCAATTATATCCTTTCATTGCTAACTATTGGAGAAGAGTTGATGAGAATGCACTCCTTTCCTCACTGCAGAATCCTTTACTCAAAAGTACAAAAATTCACTTTACGCATGCCAAAAAACTTAGTAGTCCAATGTAATTTAAATACCCTGTCATGCTGGAGACACAAATCCACTCTCAGATCTCTGAACGTCACACATCAAGCCCACTTCACCACAAACACTGGGTAAAGATGAGGGAAAATCCTGCTTTATATTTAAGCTTACAGTTAACCAAGCAATAGCACACACACATGCCAAAGTAAACCACAGCCAACTGCCTTCATTCATGCAAAGGACCTTTGCAACTGTGTCCTGGAGAAAGAAATAGAAAATAATTACAAGGTGGAAGGGAAAGCCAGACAATTATTTTCAGAGAGATGCACCTTAAAAGCTAAGCCCACCAAAAGCACCGTCCATCCCTGTAAAAGTTGGAAATACCTTCTCTAAAATCCACACTTCCCAAAGCCTACCCCTTCTAAACTACCAGATAAATTTCAAGATGCATTCCTTCAACTATATCTTCATCACAAGCAACAACTGCTCACACTTTAGAGCTCTGTACTATATGAAAAGAAGTTTCAAGGTTGAAATTAATGCTCTGAAGCTGCAGAGAGAAAGTTCCAAGATACACCAGTCTGGCACTGAATGATCAGTTTGGTTTAGGAGAGCATGGTGGCAAGTCAAGCAAAACCACTAATTCAACATATAAAATAATTACTAACATGAATTCAGAGGCTTAATGCTACAAAGGCACTGTCTGAAGAGTGGGATATTGTGTGACTGTTGGATGGGGTAACAGAACTGTTAATGCTCAAAATCATTTAAAAAGTTGAAACAACCTCCTCAGTAAAGCCATGGCTCCAACACCTTCAGACCAAGACCAGGTGCAATCTTTAATCAAACATATGACAGTGGACTCAGAGTAAAAACAAATGGATTATATTCTGTTGTCTTGAGTTATGTAGAAAAAACAGGAAAGGTGTCAAATTTAAAATGATTTTTAGTTCCTCATCTCTTCAGTCCTACATAAATTCCTGTTTCTTTCCCCTGCTGGGTTCAAAAATTTGCTTAAATCTGCAGACAAGTCCTCAGATTTCACTCTCATGTGGAACTTCATCAGGCAGCACAGTGAAAATGACAGCTCCAAACCAAGGCAACACCAGAAACAGGGAACCTGTCAGCATTCACAGCCTCACTGCAAACAAGGGTAGGAACACTATGAATGGAAAAAGGTAGATGGCCAAGCATATTATAAAAAACAACAGCCTAACACTCGTATCCTTCTCAAAGCCTTCAGCAGTGTTCCATGGACAGTCATTTTCACTATTCTGAGACTCCTGAAATAGTATCACATGTTAAAAGTTCACACACAAAAACACCAACAAGATTTACACCTGCAAACGTCTCGCGTGTGCACTGAACACTCTGCTGCTCAACCTTGGAACACACCACCCCAAAACCAACCCCAGTTTCTCCTGGGTATTACCATCAGAAGTCTGAGGTATGGTTTTAGGAAACACTCTCTCCCCTGCAGGGAAATGTGCGCAACTCTTCTGGAAGCAAGCAAAAGTTGACATCAGAAGTGACAAAGTCTGGCAGATTTCCATCAAGTCACTTCTTCCCATCAGTAACTTTAGCCTTCAGCTATGGTAAGCCACTCAAATCCAGCGAAACTACTCCAACAAACAGCAACAATAAAAAAAAAACAACATAATCACTACATATGCAAGAAAGGTAGTATTTCAAAGTAAGCTTCCACTGACCTAAATCTGCACTGTTTATGATAACGCACAAATAATCTATACAGTCTCTGACCTAGATTTGGCCACTCAAGTCCTGATAGGACACACTGCTACCAAAACAGAACACACAACACCCTTCAGCCTATGAATCACAAAAAATTCCTGCCTAACTCAGAGCCAGCCAGGTTACCCAGAAGCCCAGCTGACAGCAAAATAGCTCTTTTTCTTCCTTCTAAACCACACATGGAAGGTACATGAATCACTATCAGGAAATATAACTTAGTTGGGTTTTACATGCAATAACTACTCTGCAATAAATATCACAGGCAATAAAGGTTCAGAGAACTCTGTATGTTTTTCCAAAGGCCAACTTCTAATTCCTGGAAAAAAGTAATAGAGAAGTCTTCATTCGTAAGATTTCGTTTAATTTATCCGTATGGCACAGAAACATGCAGTCCAATGATGCCAAAATTCTGGGCAGTTAAGGATGTCTCTTAAGAGACACGGAGCAGTAACAAGACAGGGGTGGCACACGAGAAAGGAAGGTGGGACAGGCTTCTCTGGAAGCCTCCACGCTGAGCTGCAAGAGCGAGACAGTGCCTGGGAATCAAGAAGAGAAGGCAACTCACATCTATCAGTCAAAACTGAAAATGAAACCTACGGTAAATACAGAGGGAGGGATTTTCTTCTTCCCCCCTCCCCCCCCCCTTACTTTATATTCTTGAAATTAAGAAACACAGGACCAGCTGAACTCCTGAGGTACACCTTCTGCCAGCTCAGCCCTCCTCCTGCCAACAGCTGAGGAGCTGCCTGTACGCTAGGGGAAGGGGGTGGGGAAAAACACTCTTTCCACCCACTTTTAAGCAAAAAAACCTCACTCGGGGGCCTGTCCAGCCGCATTACACACCCTGTGCTCCCCCACAGGCCCACAGGTGCCGCTCTCCGAGCCCTGACAGGGCCCTTCTAGGCCTCTGGGCAGCCCCAAGGCCTGTCCTCCCCCTCCCCGCCCCGGCAGCGGCCTGTCCCCGGCCCCGGGGTCACTCANCCCCTCCCCCGCCCCCGCGATATATCGCGACAGGCGCCGGGCCGCCGGGCACTGACCCCCGCATCCAAAATGGCGGCGCCTGCTCCCCGCGGCGGCCGCTTCACATAGCGGGCTGGCGGCCTCAGCCCTGGCTCCGTCCGACCTTCGACCCTCCCTCCCTTCCCTCCCGGCGGTGGCGGGGCCGGTACCGGCCGCAGAACGCGGGGGCTCGCCGGGCCAGG